>CAUYRH010098801.1:0-11805 GCA_963574655.1 Perodicticus potto
TCCCAGCTACTTGGGAGGCAGAGGCAGGAGACTCGCTTGAGCCCAGGAATTGGAGGTGGCTGTGAGCTGTGATGCCACGGCACTCTACCCAGGGCGACAGCTTGAGGCTCTGTCTCAAAAAAAAAAAAAAAAAAAAAAAAAGAATATTGGCCCCTGAAAACTGGAAGTAATGAGATTTTGCCCAATTCAAATGTAGTCTTTGGAAAGCAGAAACTAGGAATGTCTCTACATAACCTGAAATCAAATGTTTTTCCCAAGGACCAATGGTTGTCCTTAGTCATAGACCATGTAATGCATTTGAGGGTATCAGGTATAAAGTGGCTAAACAATTTATCAAGATTTCATGAACATCTGGTTTTCCAGTAAGGAAATATTATCTAAGTGATGCCAATGGCTTTATGAAGTACATTCTTCAAATAGCGTGTTGCTGGCTCGGCGCCCATAGCTCAGTTGTTAGGGCACCAGCCACATGCACTGGGGCTGATGGGTTCCAACCCGGCCCGGGCCTGCTAAAACAACAATGACAACAACAACAAAATAATAGCCAGGCGTTGTGGCAGGCACCTGTAGTCCCAGCTACTTGGGAGGCTGAGGCAAGAGAATTGCTTAAGCCCAGGATTTGGAGGTTGCTATGATCTGTGACACTGTGGCACTCTACTCAGGGCGACATAGTGAGACTCTGTCTCAAAAGGAAAAAAAAATACCATATTGCTGGCTATTTTTAAGTCAAGACCTAAGAGGAAAATGGTCAGGAAGGTGGGATGTAAAAATACTGACTCCTCCATTGCTCTCAGACCAAGTCTTATACCCTTTCCAGCCACCTACACCAACAGCCAGCCTAAATCTACTTTTTCCATGGACTAAATTATTTTTCCCCCACCCTCAAACTTATACATTGAAGCCTAACCCTTCCATGTGATGGTATTTGGAGATTAGGGCCTTCACAGGTGATTTAATTTAGATGAGCTCAGGAGGGTGGAGCTCTCATGGTGGGATCAGTGCCCTTATAAGAAAAGATATGAATAAGCTGACTGTTGGACAGCGCCTGTGGCTCAATGAGTAGGGCACCGGCCCCATATACTGAGGGTGGCAGGTTCCATCTCAGCCCCTGCAAACTGCAACAACAACAAAAAATAACCAGGTATTGTGGCAGGCACCTGTCGTCCCAGCTACTCGGGAAGCTGAGGCAAGAGAATAGCCTAAGCCCAAGAGTTGGAGGTTGCTGTGAGCTGGGATGCCATGGCACTCTACCAAGGGTGACAAAGTGAGACTCTGTCTCTAAAAAAAAAAAGATGACTGTGTCTACCATGTGATGATACAGCAAAAAGGCAGCTGTCTGGAAACCAGAAAAAGAGCCCTTACCAGGACCCAATTCATCTGACACCTTAATCTTGGACTTCCCAGATTTTAGAACTATGACAAATAAATTTTTATTGTGGCTACCCAATCTGCGGTATTTTGTTGTAGCAGCCCAAGTCAATTGAGACAATTTCTGAAACAAATCCCAATGCATCTACTTTTCTCCAACTCCACTGCCACCAGCCAATTCCAAGTGTCCATTCTCTCTCCTTGGACCACTAGTCCACTGTTTCTATTCTTCCCCTATACATGGCAATTAGAATTATTTTTTAAACTTTTATTTTAAATAATGTTAGGTCTATAGAATACTGAGTACTTCTGGCCAAGACGAAGCAATAGGTACTGGATTTACCCTGCTACCTAAAGTAACTGAGAAAATAAACAAAACATACAAAACAAAGGTTTCCAAGACAGTGAAATGCAGTGATACTTCAGAAACAAAAACAAAGCAGGCAATCCCACAATTGCCCTGACTAACTGCCTTCTGTAGCTTTCCAGACCATAGCACAGAGAGGGGTAACCCAGGCAAACCCAGCCTGGCCTTCATTCTCAGGCAGAAATAGTGCCTGTTCCCTTCCACCAGACTAGAAAACCTCATAATCCATGAGGGACTGGATAGAGTAAAAAGAAGGGTCATACTTTACTAGAGGAAAATAATTAACCCTAGATGCTGATTTGATCCTGCTTACCAAATCTTAAAATATCTGAAAGGATTAAACTGCTTCCAAGTAACTTAACTGCATCCTAGATGAAAGACCAAGAATATTTAAAATCCAAAATAATTTGTGGAAAAAAATGTTAGTAAAATTGAAGACATAGCAATAGAAACTCTACAAAATAGAAACACAATCAGTTAAAGAACATCAGTGAGCCATGGGACAATTTTAAGAGGCCTATAACGTATGAAATTGTCATCCTCAAAGGAAGAGAGGTAGCCAGAAAAAAAATTAAAGAAATAATGTATAAAAAAATTAAGATTTGTTGAAAATTATAGACCCCCAAATCCAAGAAGCTGAAACTCCAAACACACAAGAAGGAAGGGAGGGAAGGAGGGAGGGAGGAAGGAAGATCACAATATGATCATTCAAAAATCAATGCAGGCCGGACATGGTAGCTCATGCCTCTAATTCTAGCACTCTAGGAGGCCCAGGCAGGTGGATTGCCCTGAGCTCAGAGGTTTGAGACCAGCATTAGCCAGGGTGAGACACCGTCTCTAACAAAAAAAAAAAAAAAAAAAATCAGGCATTGTTGCAGGCACCCGTCATCCTAGCTACTTGGGAGGCTGAAGGAAGAGAATCGCTGAAGCCCAAGAGTTGGAGGTTGCTGTTAGCTATGACACCATGGCACTGTACCGAGGGCCACAAAGTAAGACTCTGTCTCAATAAATAAATAAATAAACAAACAAACAAATGAAAAAAAGAAAATTAAAAAAAATCTTCAAACTAAGACAATTGAAAGCCAATTGAAAGCAAAATTAAAAAAATGAAACAAAGCAAATTCAATGCAAAATGGGGTCAGAGGAAGGGAGAGTATCAAGGGTAAGAAAAAGACATCCTAGGTACAGAGGAACAAGGAAAAGGATGACAGCAGGTTCTCGCTGAAAAACATGCCAATGAGAAGACAGTGGAGCAGAATCTTTAAAGTACGAAAGGAAAAAACACTATCAACCCATAATTTTATAATAAAGTCTTCCAGACATACAAAAGCTGAAATAATTCATCACCAACAGACCCACAGTACAAAAATGTTGAAGGAAGTTCTTCAGACAGAAGGAAAAAGATGGAAATCTGTATCCACACAAAGGAATAAAGTACATACAAAAATACATTATTTTTAGTCTATCTTATTATTTGAGTCTCTTTAAGAGATAATTCACTGTTTAAACAAAAATAATGACAACATATGGGGTATATAACATATTAAGAGGTAAAAATGCATGATAATAATAGCACAAGGGCCAGGAGAGGAGAAATGGGATATGTAAAGTGATGCCACATTTGAAAGTGCCAGTATACTGTGATAGATAAGTTAAAGATGCAGACTTAAAACTCAAAAGCATCCACTGAAAAAGTGATAGCTAATAAGCCAACAAAGAAGATTAATTTACAAAATACTCATTCCAAAAGAAGACAGAAAAAGAGGGAGAGAGAAGCAAAAGACAGATTGGACAAATAGGAAACAAACAGCAAGATGATAGACTTAAATGTAACTATATCGATATCAAAAGCTATGGGAAAGCAGTGAGAATAGTACAAGAACTCAGCTGTAGTTTACCTGCAGATTCACCAACTTCTAATGTTCCACACTTGCTTTTCCACTCACCCAATACAGACCTTTTTTTCCCTTGAATATTGTGAGAGTGTGTTGCATCATGCCCTTTCACCCGATACACATTTACATGTATTTTCTAAGAATAAGAACATTCTCTTACATAACCACAGTCAAGTTATCAAATACAGGAAATTTAACAGTGATACAATCCTCTTTAAAAAAAAAAAAAAACAGTCCTCTCTCTGCAATTGAGACATCATCCAGGAGGAAAAAGTAAAAAATACGCTCGGTACCAGTAGCTCAGTGGTTAGGGCACCGGCCACATGCACCAAGGCTGGTGAGTTCGAGCCTGGCCTGGGCCAGCTAAACAACAATGACAACTGCAACAAAAAAAATAGCTGGGCATTGTGGTAGGCGCCTGAAGTCCCAGCTACTCAGGAGGCTGAGGCAAGAGAATCACCTAAGTCTAAGAGTTTGAGGTTGCTGTGAGCTGTGATGCCATAGCACTCTACTGAGGGTGACTTAGGAAGACTCTGTCTCAAAAAAAAAAGTAAAAAATAAATTAATTCATTAAAAATAAAAAAATTTAAAAATTTAAAATAAATAAATACAACAGTCCATTTTTGTAATTCTTCACTTCCCCTAGTTCTTCATACCAACTTATTTCTCAATCAAAGATCTAGCCCACAATTACAAACTATATTAAATTTCACATCTCTTTAATATGGAACTGTTCCTCAGCCTTGTCATTCATGATCTTTGAAAGGTTTAAGCAGTGGTGGGCCAGAGATGAGGGCACAGAGGAGATGTTCAGGCCATGTTTATGGAAAAGTGGAGGGCAGTGCAAAGATGGCATCTGCATGGGAGGGTGTGGAGGTTTAGAGACCCCTTTTATATGGGTTCATAGGAAGTGGGAAAATTCCACAGCTTGCCCATAAAGTTAGGATCTTTGGCACGAACTTCTAGGGGTGGGGCTAGCTAGATCCTTTGTGTCTTTGTCTTAGGTGGAGAGGAAGAGGAGGAGGAGGGGAAAGCGTTCATGTGTGGCTCCATTAATCCCCCCAACAATCTTGACATTTTTTTCCTTTTATTTTCAGTCACCATATGATAGCTATATATATTTACAGGCTACCAAGTGGTATTTCAAAAATGTATACAATGAGTAATGATCAAGTCAGGGTAATTAACATATCCATCACCTCAAACATTTATCATTTTTTTATGTCATGAACATCTAAAATGTTCCCTTCTAGCTTTTTGAAAATAGACACTAAACTATTGTTAACCATGTTTACCTTATGGTGCTACAGAACCCGGGAACTGTTCCTTTCATCAAGTGGTAACTTTATATCCATTAACCAACCTCTCTCTATACTCTCTCACTCCCTCCATACTTTCTGGCCTTTAATGACCATAATTCTACTCTTTGCTTCTATGAATTTAATATTTTTTAGCTCCCATATACCAGTGACAATGTTCAGTATTTACCTTACTATGCCTGACTGATTCACTTAACATGACGTCCTTCAGATTATCCATGTTGCCACAAATGACAGGATTTCATTTTTAATGGCTGAATAATACTCCATTGTGCATGTATACCACATTTTCTTTATCCATTCATCTGTTAACAGATATTTAGGTTGATTTCATATCTTGGCTATTGTGACTTAGCTACGATAAACATTGGGTTACATGTATCTCTTTGGTACACTGATTTCCTTTCTTTTGGATAAATATTCAGTAGAGGAATTCCTGAATCATATGGTAGTTCTACTTTTAGTTTTTTGTGAAACCTCCATACTCTTATCCTTAGTGGCTATACTAATTTGCTTTCCCACTAATAGTGTGTGAGTTCCCCTTTCACTGTGTTCCTGCTGGCATACATATATATATATTTAATCTCTTTGATAATAGTCACTCTAACTGGGGTGAGATGATATCTCATTGTGGTTTTGACTTGAATTTCCCAGATGATTAGTGATGTTGAGTAATTTTTAATATTCAACAACTTATACTTGTTGGCCATTTTTATGTCTTCTTTTGAGAAATCTCTATTCAAATGTAGGGGAAACATTTCAGGATATCAGTCTAGGCAAAGGTCTGGGTAAAACCTCAAAAGCATAGGCAAGAAGAAGAAAAAGAGAAATGGCACTACAACAAACTAAAAAGCTCTGCACAGCAAAAAACAATCAACACAGTGAAGAGACAACCTGTTGAATGGGAGAAAATCTTTGCAAACTATTCATCTAAGAAGGGATTGATATCCAGAATACACAAGGAACTCAAACAACTCAACAGCAAAATAAAAATAATCTTATTAAAAGATGGGCAAAGGATCTGAATGACCTTGATTTTTTTTTTTTTTTTGAGATAGAGCCTCAAGCTGTCACCCTGGATACAGTACCATGGCATCACAGCTCATAGCAACCTCCAATTCCTGGGCTCAAGCGAGTCTCTTGCCTCCGCCTCCCAAGTAGCTGGGACTAGAGGCGCCCGCCACAACGCCCGGCCGTTTTTTGGTTGCAGCCGTCATTGTTGTTTGGCGGGCAGGGCTGGATTTGAAGGGGCTGTCAGGCTGGAGTATTCTTCTACCTTCAAGACAAAAAGCAGGTCACCACAGTGTAGATGCAAAGTCAGCCACACAGAACCAATATGTTCAAATTAGCATGACCTCCTGCAGCCCTCAAGGAACTTACTCTCTAGAGAAGTCACTTCTCATAGCCAAGAAACAGAGATTGCATCCACAGAGACCAGGCAGACCCTTTCAGATAGACCCATGGAAACACATTGCACGGTGTGCCTAAGACAGGAAGATTGACTCAGGAGCAAATATGGCATTAGATCCTTCCCTGCCAGACAAGAAGCAGGGTGAAAGAAGGCTAGTTATGACAGCAAAAGATAATCAAGGGCCAGGTGCAGTGGCTCATGCCTGTAATCCTAGAACTCTGGGAGACCAAGGCGGGTGGGTTGTCTGAGATCACAGGTTCGAGACCAGCCTGAGCCAGAGCAAGACCACATCTCTAAAAATAGCCAGGGGTAGCTTGGTGCCTGTAGCACAGTGGTGATGGTGCCAGCCACATATACCAAGACTGGTGGATTCAAATCCAGGGCAGGCCAGATGGGCGTTGTGGGCAGGCGCTTATAGTGCCAGCTACATGGGAGGCTGAGACAAGAGAATCGCTTAAGCCCAAGAGTTTGAGGTTGCTGTGAGCTGTGACACAAGCACTCCACCGAGGGTGACATAATGAGACTCTGTCTCAAAAAATAAAATAAATATAGCCAGGCGTGGTGGCGGGTGCCTGTAGTCCCAGCTACTTGAGAAGCTGAGGCAAGAGAATCACTTAAGCCTAAGAGTTTGAAGTTGCTGTGAGCAACATAGTGAGATTCTGTCGCCAAAAAAAAAATTAAAATTAAATAAATAAATAAATAAAAATAGCAGGGTGTTGTGTTGGGCACTTGTAGTCCCAGCTACTTGGGACGCTCAGGCAAGAGAATCGCTTGAGCCCAAGAGTTTGAGGTTGCTGTGAGCTGTGATAACATGGCACTCTATCAAAGGTAACAAAGTAAGACTCTGTTTCAGAAAAAAAAAAGGATAATCAAATGGGAGCCTTAGTACGTATCGGCAGAGGTGCGTGCCTTAAATGTTTTCTCACTTAAAGGATAGCATTGTCCTCATTTTATAGAAAAAGGAACCGAGGCTTGGTGAATGGAACCACTTGATGCGAACCACTGGGGCTGGAACTCAAGACTCTAGCTTTGAAAACGATTCTCTTCCCACTCCTCGAAAAAGCTTTGGATTGTGACAAACAAAGGAGAGAGGGCCTTCTGTGTCATGGGGTACTCAAATCTCAGGCTCATTACCATCAGCCTCATATTAGAATAATTGCTATGCAGTTGGGTATCAGAGTTCCAATCCTGTACTCTCTCAAGCTTCAATGCCTCTTTCAGTAGACATATCCCTATCACCTAAAAGAATCATTATTCCCTTAAGGCCAGCCAGTTCCCCTTTTCACTTCCTGGTTTTCTCTCTCTCTCTCTGTCTCTCTTTTTTTTTTTGGCAATGGTGACCACAAAAATACAGTGTGTTTTTCCAAAGTGGGGAGTTGTGGTTGTTGATTAAGCTGATAGCTAAATCAATAATACCTGTGCTAAGACTGTAGAATAAAGAAGAAAATATCATGCTTGTGGAAATAGGATTTGACTAGTTCAAGTATTTGTTGAGCCTCTACTCTGTAGTAGTATTGGGTGTGATCCTTGGCCTCCTGAGATGTGCAGACAGCCCCAAACCTAAACAAGGAATCCAGTATGGTGGCTGTGATATTCAAAAGAATAGTCCCAGCCAGGCGGGTGTGGTGGCTCACCCCTGCAATCCTAGCACTTTAGGAGGCCAGGGCGGGTGGATTGCCTGAACTCAAGAGTTCAAGGCCAGCCTGAACAAGAGTGAGACGCCACCTCTACTAAAAATAGAAAAACTAGCTGGGCATTGTGGTACCTGTAGTCCCAGCTACTTGGGAGTCTGAGGCAAGATGATCTCTTTACGTCCAAGAGTTTGAGGTTGCTGTGAGCTATGACACCAGGGCCCTCTACCGAGGGTGGCAGAGTGAGACTCTATCTCTAAATAAATAAATAAATCAACAAAGAAAAATTCCATTAAGGAAGCCCTGAATCTGTGACTGCCTAGAGAATGATCTAAAGACTTGAAACAAAAATTCTACCAAGGAAGAAGAACCTTCTATAGATGTATAAAAATAAAAGCTATCAATCTCTAGCTGGGCGTTGTGGCGGGCACCTGGACAGCCTGGTTATATTGTCACCATTTCGTTTGGTTTGTAGAATGTGTAATGTCTCTCAATTTGAAGTTGTCTAGTAAAAGTAACTTTTTAAATCTAAATCATATAATGACATTCTCCTACTTAAATCATTCCCACACTTTCCCTCCCATTGCACTTAGATTAATCAGGCCATTACGAAGCCCTTTCTGAGCTGGCCTCTGAGTCTTCTTTCTTCACCCTCTACCACCAAGCTTCAGGCATGGGGGCAGTCTTCCTTCTGTTACTAATAAACTCTAGCTCATCTCACTTCCAGGCTGTTGGATTTTCTGTTCTCTCCTCCCTCAGCTCCCATCCTTTGGACCTCAGTCCCCAATCACCAACCCAAAGGGGTCTTACAAAAGTGGACCACCCCTGAGTCAATCCCTGTCACTTCTCAGTTTATTTCCTTCACAGCACTTATAACCATCAGGAATAATCTTGTTTACTTGATTTCTTCCATTGAAAGAAAAGCCCTGGGAGGCAGGAATCTTGTCAGTCTTGTTCATGGATGAGGTCCCAGCAGATATATTATTTACCTGGCCCATAAAAAGCCACAGTTCGTATTTTTGGAAAGAGCAAATAAATAATGGAGGAAGGGAGCCAAAAGAGAGTCAGATAGAAGAGGAAAGAAATACGTTTGGATTAAAAGAAATCTCAATGACATAACTAATGTCTAGTTATGAGAGCTTTCTGCGTGCAAAGCACTGTCTATATACCGACTCATCCATCAGATAGTCTGAATCTTGAGGAAGTCACCTAATTTCTTAGACCATGGACACTTCATCTGTAAAATGAGGGAGGCCTAACATTCTAGGAATATATGCACTAACCACAGTTTTGGAGAGACATAAGAAAGGAAGTCCAGGCTAACAGATCCCAGCAGAGGGTGTAAGAGAAAACAGTATTGAACACAAAAATAAAAAAATTAATAAATGCTAAATAAATAGCAAAAAGAAAAGATAAGAAAAATTGAAAGAACCTGGCACAGTGACTCATACTTATAAACCTAGCACTTTGTGAAACCAGGACAGAAGGATAGCTTGAGGCCAAGAATATGAGGCCAGCTTGAACAAGAGCAAGACTTCTCATCTCCACAAAAAAAGAAAAAGAAAAAAAGAAAGAAAGAGAAAACAGCATCAGAGGGCAGATACCCAGCCTGGGTGGCCAGAATGAAGGCATGAAGAAGGTCCACCTTTCTCAGAGGTACCCTTTGAGCCATGGGAGGGAGCCTTTCCAAAGATCCCACATGATCCTACCTCCTGGACTGAGGAAATAAAATGTCAGAATGTGGAAAGAAAAAAAAAAAGTCTGAAGCAGCAGCACAGAGAAGCAGGGACAAGACCTGGGGAAAGTGTTCTCTGACTTTCAAGTACGTGGTTCCAGCTTCTTCCAGCCATCTTGCCTCTCTCCTATCCCTGGTTTCATAAAACACCCTCTAGCCTGCAAGAGTTTTTTCACTGATGCTAGCTCAAGCTGGTCTCTATTCCTGCAGAATGATTGTTAACTTTGGAGGGCTGCTTTCTCTTGTTTGCAAATTCCCCCACTTGATGCAAAGCAGAGAGCACCTCCCACTATAGAACTTGAAAATGTCAGTATCCCTTGCAGCCAGGATGGCTAAGGACATGGCCCAGATCAAACCAATCTGATGTGCATATGTAATTCCCTAGGACCTCATTTTAATGGTAGTGATAGCAGTGTCATCCTCCATCCTATGTCACCAGCCGTAGTGATGTAATCTGTGGTTTTTGATGGCCATGGCATCCATGCCTGGCTGGCACTGTCATCATCACCCAGACTGCTACTCTAGCTGAAGCCAGGCCTCCCTTTTACCATCTTTTATATTATGCCTCTTCTGTACCTTTCCTGGCATGTCTCTAAACCACCTAGCATGCTCTCAATAAAGTCCTTTTTGGCTTCAGTCATCCAGGATTGGTTTCTGTTGCCTACAACTAAGAATTCCATTGGATCCGTTGGGTTTCAAGGAAGTTGCCTGTGTCCTAAAATGCCAGGGTTTCAGGCAGCTGCCTGGGTCCTCTGTTCTTGGAGTGCTCTTGGACCAAAACTGACCAGACACCCTAAAGAAGGCAAGTATGAAACAAAGTTTATTGAGAAAAAGAAAGTATTACAGAATAAGAACAAAATATAAGCTTACAGAGCAAGATACATTGGCCATAGACAACAAACTGGCCTCCATTGCCAGGCCAAGTAGGCAAAGAGGCAAAGGTTATGGTCTGGCTGTTCTCTTTTACATCACCTGCCTCGTGGTTCAGAGGTCTTGGAACCAGAGTCTCACTGCATATGTGGACCTCCCATGGGCCCCTGTGAGAACCCATGGGAAGGGTGTGGACCACATGATAATTAGTCTTAAGGTCACCTGCAAGACTCTATTGTACCTGTTGCTAGGCTAGAGAGTCTTCTATATCCTTCTGCAGTTGGTACACTAAGTTCTGATTCATAGATTGGTAGGATGTGCCCTCCTCCCCAGGTGTGAGCAGTCACTTGGGCCAAAATTATGGTAGATGGCACAAAGATGGCAGCCTGGGGGCTCCGCCCTTGTCATCCTTCCCAAGAGAGTTATTCTTAACTCTCTGGATTATATATGTCTGTTGATCCAGTTACTTTCCACAAAGAGTCTCAACTAGTTCAAGGAGTTTGGCCTTTCCTGAGTGTTCTTTAAAAATATATTTCTAGCCTCTCCCTAATCCCTCTCCCTGGCCACTAGTTAATACTATCTGCTATACCTACACAGGGAGAACCAGCTGCAGGTTAAGCCTTCAGATGGAGAATCTCCTATTGCACCTTGTATTTTGGTTCTCAGATATGTGTTACAAAGGCTGCTGCTGGCCCATGCCCCATCTTCATATCAACTAGGAAAAGGCTTGGCAAGCAAGTAAGGATACTTTCTTCAAAGAATACCTGCACTGCCATAAACAAAGGCCTTGGCAGCACATCTCTCCCAAGGTCCAGCTGGGCTGAGCAAGGCTGAGTTGGTTGGTATTTGAAGGAGAACATACTAACAACAAGAACGAATGAACAGAAACTTCTTTTGGTTTGGATTGAGTAGGGAAACCCACTTGGAAGCCATAGGCTTCATAGAAACTTATAAACAGAATCAGCAGATTGTAAGCTGGAATCTAAGGATGGGTTTTTAGGGTGAGAGGAGATAGTTTTAAAACACCCTGAAATTTTATATAAAATATTTTGGAGGCACAAAAATAGAGAGGTAGATATTTGGAATAGAATAGAGAACCAAGAGATGAACCCAAATACCTACCACTATTTGATCTTTGATAAGCCAATTAAAAACATTCAGTGGGGAAAAGACTCCCTATTTAACAAATGGTGCTGGGAATCCTGGCTG
>CAUYRH010098802.1:0-18954 GCA_963574655.1 Perodicticus potto
CGGGCGCCTGTAGTCCCAGCTACTTGGGAGGCAGAGGCAAGAGACTCGCTTGGGCCCAGGAATTGGAGGTTGCTGTGAGCTGTGATGCCACGGCACTCTATCCAGGGTGACAGCTTGAGGCTCTGTCTCAAAAAAAAAAAACACACACACAATGAAACACAGTAGAAAACCCAGAAATAAATCCATGCATGTACAGCAAACTGATTTCAACAAAGGTGCCAACAACACATATTAGGGAAAGGACAGTAAATTAGTATAGCCATAATGAAAAACAATATGGAGGGTCTTCAAAAAATAAAAAATAGAATGATCATAAATCCAGCAATCTCATTTCTGGGAACACATCCAAAGGAAATGAAATCAGTATGTCAAAAAGACATCTGCACTCCCACATTACAGCACTACTCACAACAGGCAAGACAGGGAATCAGCTAAGTGTCCACCAGCAGACGAGGAGTAGAGAAAAGGTGGTATACACACAATGGAATCCTATTCAGCGACTAAAAAGAGTAAAATTCTGTCATTTGTGACAACATGGGTGAACCCAGAGGACATGATGTTAAGTAAAATAAGCCAGACACAGAAAGACAAATACCAAATGATCCCACTCACATGTAGAATCCAAACAAATTCATCTCCTAACACTTGAGAATAGAACAGTGCTTACCACAGTCAGGAGGGAAGAAGGGAAGGAGAGATGGGGAAAGGCTGGTCAACAGGTAAAATGCTATAGTTAGATACAAGGAGTAAGTTCACATCGTACCTAATATGTATAATTACTGTGTGTCAGTTACAAGCATTACAGATAATGGTCTAATGCTTCAGCACTTACATCAAATTCTAATCTAAACAACAGATCTCTGAAGGCAAATCAGGGTATTGAGAAAACCTTGCAAAAAAAGCAAAAACCAGAATTTTCACAACTTATTTATTTACTGAGACAGAGTTAGAATGGTTACCTATAGGCAAATAAAGGAAACCCAAAGCCAATTTAGCAAAATGTTAAGCTTTAATAAAGCTATTTCATTCTTTACTACTTTTAAGTGTGTGTAGTTTTAATGTAACAAGCTTCCTTCACATAAAACTATAGTATCTGATAGGCTATATACTCAACTCTTCTTAGAAATCAGCTGGCAATTTAGTATACAGATAGACCTCAGATAAGCAGTGAGGAGAAAGGGCGCTGATGAAAGATCACAATGGGCCAGTCAAGGACCCTCTTGTCCAATATCCTCTCAGTCACATGAGGGATTTTGTTAGGGGTGGGGGGAGGGTCTGTGAAGATCCTTTTTGACACAGGCCTCAAAAGATAAGTGACATCTTCCAAAAGTTAAACACTGAGTTATCATATAACCCAATTTCCACTCCAAGGTATACACTCAAGAGAAATGAAAGCATGAGTTCACGCAAAAACTATACAGATGGGCGGTGCCTGTGGCTCAAATGAGTAGGGCTCTGGCCCCATATACCGGAGGTGGTGGGTTCAAACCCAGCCCCAGCCAAAAACTGCAAAAAAAAAAAAAAAAAAAAAAACCTACACAGAAATGTTTATATTATTCCTAATAGCCAAGAAAGTAGAAAATAACCCCAATTTCTCTGATTTTAGGATCTGGAAAAAGAAGAGTTACCACGTTTCAAGAAACCTCTCTGTGGTTACACTGAGTTTCCAGCTTCCTGTTCTAATTCTGTATAGAGGTGGCACCAATCCCCTACCACAGCTACTGGGGTTCCTTTCCACTGGTCCTGGACATAAGCTTCTCAGGCTTCCCTACATACCTTCCCTACATACATATTTGTCACCCTTCTCACCTCCCTTCAGGTTTGAGGCCAGAAAGAGAGGTTTTATAGCCCATGTCAGTGTGCCCAGTTTCCCAGCTCCTTCCCCTCAGCACATTCACATACTCCTCAGTCCTCCTCAAACACACACAAAATCCACTACATCTTCACCTCCCTTCTCTCAGTACCGAGGTTCCATAATCGAGGAACACAGGCCACTGCACAATCTGTTCAAGGGAAAACATCACAGAATAGGGCAGCGCCTGTGGCTCAGTGAGTAGGGCGCCGGCCCCACATACTGAGGGTGGCGGGTTCAAACCAGGCCGGGCCAAACTGCAACAAAAAAATAGCCGGGTGTTGTGGCGGGCACCTGTGGTCCCAGCTACTCGGGAGGCTTAGGCAAGAGAATCGCCTAATCCCATGAGTTGGAGGTTGCTGTGAGCTGTGACACCAAGGCGCTCGACCGCAGGTGACAAAGTGACACTCTGTCTCTAAAAACAAGAAAAAGAGGCTCGGCGCCTGTGGCTCAACAGGCTAAGGCGCCAGCCACGTACATCTGAGCTGGTGGGTTCGAATCCAGCCCAGGCCCGCCAAACAACAATGATGGCTGCAACCAAAAAATGCCCGGGCGTTGTGGCAGGTGCCTGTAGTCCCAGCTACTTGGGAGGCAGAGGCAAGAGTTTCGCTTGAGCCCAGGAATTGGAGGTTGCTGTGAGCTGTGATGCCACAGCACTCTATCCAGGGTGACAGCTTGAGGCTCTGTCTCAAAAAAAGAGAAAAAAAAAAACATCACAGAATAAAGTCAGCAGTGGGAACACTGATCCTTGCCTCACCCTCAGTCTCTGCCCTCTGGATCTCCTCCAATGGACTCAGTTCCATGTTGTTCCTACTTTCTTGACTCTTGAAAGTTTAAAAATTAATGCTTTAGGCTCGGCACCTGGGGCTCAAGCGGCTATGGTGCCAGCCACATACACCTGAGCTGGCAGGGTTGAATCCAGCCCGGGCCTGCCAAACAACTACGGCTGCAACCAAAAAATAGCCGGATATTGTGGTGGGTGCCTGTAGTCCCAGGTACTTGGGAGGCTGAGGCAGGAGACTCGCTTGAGCCCGGAAGGTGGAGGTTGCTGTGAGCTGAGATGCCATAGCACTCGACCCAGGGTGACAGCTTGAGACTGTCTCAAAAAATAAAATAAAATAAAATAAAAAATTATGCTTTAGTAGTTGTGTGCATCTGCATTACAGCACCCAAGAAGAGGGCTTCTGTAGCACTCTTCACAGCAAGGTTTTACATTTTACCCTGAGCCGAAAGGCCAAATGAAAACCAGAAAAAATAGGAAAATCAAAGCTCTTGGAAGAGACCACCAATTATTATTATTTTCTGAAGAGACAGTCTTATTCTGTCACCCAAGCTGGATGGCACAATCTTAGCTCACAGCAGCCTCAAGTGACCCTCCCACCTCAGCCTCCCAAAGTGCTAGGATTACAGGGGTGAACCATCGTGCCTAGCTGTTTGGTTTTTTGGTTTGTTTTAGGACACAAAGTCACATTACAGTCCACAGGTGCAAGCTACTGCACCCCACCCAAATTTTAAATATGAGAAAATAACAAAATGCCACAACTTCAGGCATTAATTACCTGCCCACAGATCATACACACCATACTAAAAAAAAGTCCTAAACTTCCTTTTTCACAATCTATATATGGACAAAAAGCAATCATTCATATACTGTATCTGTTCGCTGCTCTCTTTAATAAAATGGAGTGTCTGAAAAGGTGAAAAACTACTTTGAGGATCCTCAGCCTTCTCCACATGACCCTGTTCCTCATCCACATGAACATAATCTGACCCTGGGTTGGCACAGGGTGCATGGTCTACACAAGTCACTAATCCATGAGAGCAAATGACTAGGTTTTAGGGTGGATATTGTCTTTTATTTTATCACTACCTAAAAGAAAGGAATGGTGCTCGCTTCGGCAGCACAGATACTAAAATTGGAACAATACAGAGAAGATTAGCATGGCCCCTGCGCAAGGATGACACGCAAATTCATGAAGCGTTCCATATTTAAAAAAAAAAAAAAAAAAAGGAATGGTCAACATCCTCATAGTTGTTCAAAGTTCCTTCCAGAAATTATACTCTTAAAATACTTTCTCATACACCTTATGAGCAATGGGTACTGTTGTAGAAAACTGCTTATCACAAAACCTCTGGGCAAAACAGAGAAAAGTGAATGCAATCTACTATCAAATTGAAGTCCATTATCCGAGTGAACATGTGAAATGACCACCATACTTTGTTGGAACTGGGCTAGAGAAGAGACTCCGAAATCAGACAGGACTCATTACTTGGTTTTTTGGGGTATTTTAAAGAAAGGGTCTTGCCCTATCACCCTGAGTAAAGTGCAGTGGCGTCATCATAGCTGATTGCAATTTCAAACTCCTGGGTTCAATAGATCACCCTGCTTCAGTCTCCCAAGTAGTTGGGACTACAGGCACCTGCCATAATGGCTGGCTGGTTTTTTTTTTTTTATTTTTAGTAGAGACAGGGGCTTTCTCTCATGCAGGCTGGTCTTAAACTCCTGATCTTCCCACGTGGGTCTCCCAGAGTGCTAGGACTACAGACATGAGCCACTGAGCCAGGTCTCACCATTTGCTTTTAACTTCAGGCAAGTTACTTGATTTCTCTGGGCCCTGAGGTTAAGAATACCTCTCCCATGGGCTGGCTGCCTTGATCAACTAAGACAAGCACCTTCAACTAGTATCTGTAATAGCAGTACCCTAGTAAATGAAATCTTTTATTACAAAGATTAACTTAAGAAAATAGAAGGGGCTCGGCGCCTGTGGCTCAACGGGCTAAGGCGCCAGCCACATACACCTGAGCTGGCGGGTTCGAATCCAGCCTGGACCCGCCAAACAACAATGATGGCTGCAACCAAAAAATGACCGGGCGTTGTGGCGGGCGCCTGCAGTCCCAGCTACTTGGGAGGCGGAGGCAGGAGACTCGCTTGAGCCCAGGAATTGGAGGTTGCTATGAGTTGTGATGCCACAGCACTCTATCCAGGGTGACAGCTTGAGGCTCTGTCTCAAAAAAAAAAAAAAAGAAAATAGAAGGGCTAGTATTTAAGGTTTTGTTTTTTTGGTTGTTGTTAAGCAGTCCCAGGCACCCAGCTGAGATGATGTAGTATTTAAATTGTTCTTAATTTTAACATCGCAACAACAGATTGAACAAAAAATAAATAAATAAAACTGTTCTGATTACTCAAGGTCTTGAAATATATCATTTCTAATGTCAAATATCTATATTTTAAAAAAAGGATTCAGGGCAGCTCCTGTGGCTCAAAGAAGTGGGGCGCTAGCCCCATATGCCGGAGGTGGTGGGTTCAAACCCAGCCCTGGCAAAAAACTGCAAAAAAAAAAAAAAGATTCAGGGTGGCACCTGTGGCTCAGTGAGTAAGGCACCGGCCCCATATGCCAAGGGTGGTGGGTTCAAACCCGGCTCCAGCCAAACTGCAACACAAAAATAGCCGGGCGTTGTGGTGGGCACCTGTAGTCCCAGCTGCTCAGGAGGCTGAGGCAAGAGAATCGCCTAAGCCCAAGAGCTGGAAGTTGCTGTGAGCTGTGACACCACAGCACTCTACCAAGGGTGACATAGAGAGACTCTGTCTCCAAAAAAAAAAAAAAAAGGAAAGACAGGAATTTCTACAGGAAAGACTGAGGAATTGTCTGCTACAGACAACTCAGTTACACAAAGATTTTCATTTGCTACATTAAGATGGAAAGTTACCTGGTCTACACCTAACCAACTGTATTTTGCTGAAAAGCAAAAAAAGCCACTAAAACCTCTACAAACAACCATCTACAATCACACTATATCCAGTCCCTAACATAAAGGGCTCAGTTCCCAAGGCTGGGGGCCTGGACCCAGGAGAAAATATAACAGGCAGCTTAGAAGTCTAAAGAACATCATCTAAAAGTCAAAATGGGCTCAGCACTCAGAGGACAGTGGTTACGGTGCCAGCCACATACACCAAAGCTGGTGGGTTCAAATCTGGCCTGGCCAGCTAAACAGTAATGACAACTGCAATAATAAATAGCCAGAATGGCTCGGTGCCAGCCACATACACCAGAGCTGGCGGGTTCCAATCCAGCCCGGGCCCGCCAAACAACAATGACAACTGCAACCCAAAAAATGGCCAGGTGTTGTGGTGGGTGCCTGTGATCCCAGTTACTTGGGAGGCTGAGACAAGAGATCTCTTAAGCCCAAGAGTATGAGGTTGCTGACACCAGAGCACTTTAACCAGGGCGACAGCTTGAGACTCTGTCTCAAAAAAAAACAGCCAGGCATTGTGGTGGGCACCTGTAGTCCCAGCTACTTGGGAGGCTGACGCAAGAAAATAATGTTTGCCCAAGAGTTTGAGGTTGCTGTGAGCTGTGATGCCACCGCACTCTACTGAGGGCAACATAGCAAGAGTCTGTCTCAAAAAATAAAAATTAAAAAAAAAGTTAAAAAGACTAGAAATAAAAAAATTTACAACACAACCAGTATCTCATCAGAAAAATGACCCCCAAAACATAGGGCTGACTACATGGAAAAGAGAACACAGCATAATACTAAACAGGTAAGAGCACAGGAAGATAAGGGAAAAAAGCAGATTTTTGGAAAATTTTTTCTAATCATTTAAACTTTAACATGAGGCTTGGCGCCCATAGCTCAGTGAGTAGGGCGCCAGCCACATACACCAAAGGTGGCAGGTTTGAGCCTGGCCGGGACCCGCTAAGCAACAATGACAACTGCAACTAAAAACTGCCCAGGCACTGTGGCAGGCGACTGTAGTCCCAACTACTTGGGAAGCTGAGGCAAGAGAATCGTTTAAGCCCAAGGGTCTGGGGTTGCTGTGATGCCACAGCACTCTACCCAGTGTGACAGCCTGAAACTCTGTCTCAAAAAAAAAAAAAGGAAGAAAGAAAAAAAGAAAAGAAACTTCAATATGAAACAACAATGACTTAGGAGGTAAAAGAGGTAGTACTACAGTCAAAGGACAGTATCTACACAACAGTAATCAGAAATAGTGTCTTAACCTTTGGCCAGGAGAGACAGTTAAAAGAACAGGCTCTGAGGTCCAGCCCAGGTAAGGTGCTGGCTCTGCACAGAATGGCTGTGTGGCCTTAGGCAAGTTACTGAATGCCTCTAAGCCTGTTTTCTTGCCACAAAATAATGTAGCAGCAGGCCTGTGCATCCTAGCACTCTAGGAGGCTGAGGCTGATGGATTACCTGAGCTCAAGAGGACAAGATCAACCTGAGCAAGAGTGTGACTCGTCTCTAAAAATCAAAAAACAGCTGGGTGTTGTAGGGGCCACCTAGAATCCAGCTACTTGGGAGACCGAGACCAGAGGAAGGCTTGTGCCCAAGCATTTGAAAAAAAAAAAAGTAACAGTATCTAACAGGTTTTTGTAAAGATTACATAAGATCATATCAGCACCAAATGCAAAGGAAAGATAATATTTAAGAAGATGCCACAAAGAAGAGAAAAGCTTAGTCTTGAGACTTCTATTCCAGGGTGGCTTAACTTTAGCACATGGCTTAACGTTTGGGACCGAGAACTCTTAGCTGAGGGAAAAAGAAGCCTGTCCTGTGCACTGTAGGATGTTTGCAGCAACCTTGCCCTCTACCCACTAGAGGTTGGTTGGACTACCATCACTACATCATGGCATTCAAAACATGTCTATGGCTCCGCGCCTGTGGCTCAAGCGGCTGAGGCGCCAGCCACGTACACCTGAGCTAGTGAGTTGGAATCCAGCCCGGGCCCCCAACAACAATAACGGCTGCAACCGGCCATTGCAAAATGGCCAGGCGTTGTGGCGCCCGCCTGTAGTCCCAGCTACTTGGGAGGCGGAGGCAGGAGGCTCACTTGAGGCCAGGAATTGGAGGTTACTGTGAGCTGTGATGCCACGGCACTCTATCCAGGGTGACAGCTTGAGGCTCTGTCTCAAAAAAAAAAATAAGAAAACATGTCTAGACATTACCAAAGTTAGAGGGTATTTTGGGTGGGGAGAAGAATCATCTCCCTTTGAAAACCACTCCTTTCCTTTTTGTTGACTCTGCAGTTTTTTTTTTTTTTTTTGAAACAGAGTCTCACTATGTCGCCCTCAGTAGTGCTATGCCATCACAGCTCACAGCAACCTCAAACTCTTGCCTCAGTCTCCCAAGTAGCTGTGATTACAGGCGCCTGTCACAACACCTGGCTATTTTTTGTTGCAGTTGTCATTGTTGTTTTAGCAAGCCTAGGCTGGGTTCGAACCCACCTGCCTTGGTGTAGGTGGCTGGCACACTAACCACTAAGCTATGGGTGCTGAGCCTTCTCTGCAGTTTTTACCTATTTAGCCCTCCCCCAAAACTGAACACCAATTTATTCTCTAGCCTGATTGCCAATTCATAACCTTTTCCTCCCTCTATTCAAAAACAATTCCTGCCTCCTGACTCACCTACTTCAGTTAATACTAGTGTCCTTTTTCCACTCACCTGGGTTCTAAATCTTCCTCATCTCTATCAGCCTGGTTGTCTCCCTGTCTCCCAAATTCTTTCCTCTCCATTCTCACTGCTCCTGCCCAAATATATGCCCCTCTCCCTCCCCCCTGTTTTCTAGCTTCTTAGGTCTCCTTCCCTCTAAGCTATCCCCTATGTCACCCCCAGAAAGTTCCTAAAATACAATTTATTTTTTAAGAAAGTCTCATTCTGTCACTGTGGTTAGAGTACCGTGGCATCAGGCTAGCTCACAGCAACCTGAAATTCCTAGGCTCTAGAGACCCTCCTCCCTCAGCCTCCCCAATAGCTGGGACTACCAGCCCCCACCACAACATTCAGCTCATTGTCTTCTATTTTTAATAGAGTTGGGATCTTGCTCTTGCTCAGGCTAGTCTCAAACTCCTGAACTCAGGCAAGCCACCCATCCACCTCCCAGACAGCTAGGGTTACAGGCATGAGCCACTGCACCCAGTTGAAAATATAAATTTTAAGCAACTGTCCTTAACCTTCCCAGTACATAGCACACCTCTGCCTACTTTTTCCACCCTGCCGAGTTCAGGAGTACTCCTACTTGCCCACAACGTCCTCACATCCCTCTGCCCCTGCTGGCCTCCCAGGACTTACTCTTTTATTGTTTCATCATCAGTCCTCCAATACTCAACAAAAGGAGTATCAGGCACCCAAGATGTGTAAATACTGAGATCCTGTCTGAGGCTAGGCTGGCTGACAGAGCTCCACGGAGGGGAAACCAGGAAGGAGACCGTGGACATAACTGAAAGCAATGGTATAGATATGGTAGAGAGCGAAGGAAGTATTCATTATTGTCATTATGAAAATGCCACTTAGACTTCTGGTCCAACACGTTAAGCAGCTTAGAAGTTGTCACTCAATCCAAACAAGTAAAAAGCTAAGCAAACTGAAAAAATCAACTCTTAGAGAAATGAGGTCAAGAGGCAAACTTGCAAAACAACAGGAAAATACTTAATCCAGCAATTTCCCAGTAACGCTTAAAGATCAATCCTATGAGTTCTCCACTGATAGGCACCCCACGGGAGTTCTGTTTTGCACAACTTCTGAAAAGAGCTGAACAGACAGAAAAGAGATCTTTCCCTTTAAAACTGCTTTTGAGAATATGCCCTTGTACAGAGTTCCTGAGTGAGCACTGGGGTCCATACCCCAAACTGTATCTCTTTTCATTTCTTTGACTTTTTTTTTTTTTGAGACAGAGCCTCAAGCTGTCACCCTGGATAGAGTGCTGTGGCATCACATTCCTGGGCTCAAGCGAGTCTCCTGCCTCTGCCACAGGCGCCGAGCCAACTTTTTTTTTTTTTTGAGACAGAGTCCGACCCTATGCCCTGAGCAGAGTGCAATGTCGTCATAGCTAACTGCAACCTCAGACTCAGGCGGTGGGCATCCTGTTACATCAGGAAGCCACTAGGATTACAGGTGCTTGTTGCAGCGCCCCGTTGGTTTTTCGGCTGGTTTTTGAGTTGGGTCTCACTCTCGCTCAGGCAAGTCTCCAACCCCCCCCCTTTTTTTTTGTAGATGTGAGTCTCACTTTCTCGCCCCTCTGTAGAGTGCTGTGGCATCACACAGCTCACAGCAACCTCCAACTCCTGGGCTTAGGCAGCTCTCTTGCCTCAGCCTCCCGAGTAGCTGGGACTACAGGCACCCGCCACAACGTCCGGCTATTTTTCTGTTTTGCAGCTGGGCCAAAGCCGGGTTTGAACCTGCCACCCTCGGTATATGGGGCCGGCACCCTACTCGCTGAGCCACAGGCGCCGCCCCCAACTCCTTTTTTTTTTGAGACAGAGTCTCAAGCTGTCACCTTGGGTAGAGTGCTGTGGCGTCCCAGCTCACAGCAACCTCAAACTCCTGGGCTTAAATGATTCTCTTGCCTCAGCCTTCTACGCAGCTGGGCCCACAGGCGTCCACCACAACGCCCAGCCATTCTTTTTCATTCTTTTTCGTTGCAGTTACATTGTTGTTTTATTTTTTTTTTTTAGCTGGCTGGGGCTGGGTTCCAACCTACCACCCTCAGTGCCCCGCGCCCCGCCAACTCAAGCAATTCTCCCTCCTCAGCCTCCCACAGTGCTAGAATTACAAGCATGAGCCACCCTGCCCAGCCCAAAACTATACCTCAGGATAGATTTGCATCTCCAGGGACAAAGCCTATCTGCAAGAAAAAGCAGGGGAGACAACTCTTGGACTCTGAAATCCAGGCACTGTTTCTATTATCAACTGACAGCAACCACTGTTTTGTTGCTCTTTGTCGCCCTGAAGGTCAGCAAGCCACTTGGCCTCAGCACTAGCACCTCCCTTTCCTTTCCTTTCTTTAGGATCTCCCCCTCTTTTCTTCTACTCTCTTTCTAACAGGCTAAAATGAACTTTTCTAATTTAATATAAATCCTAATCTGTGTGAGAAAATTTTTCTCTACCTGCTATTGAGTATTCAGACCGTGACAGGCAGTTAAGAGGATACAGAGAAGCACAACTCACTGCAGAACCTCCACAGAAACTTACAGTAGAAAAACCTGTAGCTGATGAACTGCTGGAGGCTCAATGTGGACAACTCTGAGAGTTCAAAACTCCAGAGGGGCCCCGGTACCTATAATCCTAGCACTCTTGGAGGCTGAGGTGGGTGATCTCCTAAGCTCAGGAATTCAAAACCAGCCTGAACAAAAGCAAGACCCCGTCTCTACCAAAAGTAGAAAAACTAGCTGGCCATTGTGGCTGGCGCCTGCAGGCTTTTTGGTCCCAGCTACTTGGGAGGCTGAGATAAGATGACCCTTAGAGGCTCGGCGCCTGTGGCTCAACGGGCTAAGGCGCCAGCCACGTACACCTGAGCTGGTGGGTTCAAATCCAGCCCAAGCCCGCCAGACAACAATGACGGCTACAACCAAAAAATGGCCGGGCGTTGTGGCGGGCGCCTGTAGTCCCAGCTACTTGGGAGGCAGAGGCAGGAGACTCGCTCGAGCCCAGGAACTGGAGGTTGCTATGAGCTGTGATGCCACAGCACTCTATCCAGGGTGACAACTTGAGGCTCTGCCTCAAAAAAAAAAAGATGATCCCTAGAGCCCCAGAGTTTGAAGTTGCTGTCAGCTATGACTGTCATAGCACTCTACCCAGAGCAACAGAGTAAGACTCTGTTTGAAAAACAAACAAACAAAAAGAAAAACTCCAAGGGGGCTCAACCATCGGGAGCCCCACATTTTGGTGAGTTTTACTTCCAGGAGCTCTACTTCATGCTTATAGAGTGGGAGGGGACCACATTTTTATTTTTAATTACTTTTTTTGAGACAGTTTCAGTGCATCACCCTTGGTAGAGTGCTATGGCATCTTAGCTCACAGCAACCTCAAACTCTTCGGCTCAAGACTCAAGAGAGTCTCTTGCCTCAGCTTCTCAAGTAGCTGGCACTACAGGAGCCTGCCACAACACCCAGCTATTTTTTTAGAGATGGGGTCTCTTGCTCTGGCTCAGGTTGGTCTTGAACTCATGAGCTCAGGCAATCCTGCCTTGGCCTCCAAATGCTGGGATTACAAGCAGCATGAGCCACCTCACCCAAACAGGATCCCTTTTTTTTTGAAACTAAGTTTCACTATGCTGCCCTCAGTAGAGGGCCATGGCGTCACAGCTCATACCAACCTCAAACTCTTGGGCTCAAGCAGTTCTTACCTCAGCCTCCCAAGTAGCTGGGACTACAAGCACTTGCCACAACGCCCAGCTATTTTTTTCTTGTTGTTGCAGTTGTCATTGTTGTTTTAGCTGGCCTGGGCCGAGTTCAAACCGGCCAACCTTGTGCATGTAGCTGACACTGTAACCACTGTGCTACAGGTGCCAAGCTGGGGCCCCATTTTTAAATACACAAGAACATTCTGTTTTTCTTTTTTGAGACAGAGTCCCAACTATATTGCCCTCAGTAGAGTGCTGTGGCATCATAGCTCACAGCAATCAAACTCTTGGGCTTAAGTGATTCTCTTGTCTCAACCTCCCAAGTAGCTGGCACTACAGGCACCCACCACAGTGCCCAGCTTTTTATTTTTTTTTAAGAGACGAGGTCTCGCTCTGGCTCAGGCTGGTCTTGAACCTGTGAGCTCAGGTAATCCATCCACCTCGGCCTCCCAGAGTGTTAGGATTACAGGTGTAACTCTAACAAGATCTGCCTTCAGGAGAAATTATTTTGCCAGACACTAACCTGTCTGGGGGAAGGGAAAAAACTCTAGCCCCCTATGGCCATCCTGTTCCACTGAAGAGAGAGGGAAGTTAGGAAGCACTTAAATCTAGTGGTACAGGCTCACCAAAAGCCTGAAACCTAACCATAGGACTGTAGGTTCAACATTCAAAAAAGCAACTGATGTAATCAGCCACATCAGCAGGCTGAAGTAGAAAAATCACATGATCCTATCAATAGACAGACGCACAAAAAGCATATGACAACACACCCAACACCCATTCATAGTAAATAACAAGCTCTCAGAAAACGAGAAAGACAGAGGAACTTCCTCAACCTGGTAAAGAACATCTCACGCTGTATCCTAGCACTCTGGGAAGCCGAGACAGGTGGATCACCTGAGCTCATGAGTTCCAGACCATCCTGAGCCAGATCAAGATCCTATGGCTAAAAATAGCCAGGCATTATGGTGGGCACCTTACGCCACTGCACTCCAGTCTAAACAACAGAGCAAGACTTTTTTTTTTTTTTTTTGGCCTGGGTTGGCTTTGAACCCTTCACCTCTGGCATATGGGGCCGGCAACCTACTCCTTTGAGCAGGTGCCGCCCCTAGAGCAAGACTGTCTCAAAAATAAAAACAACTCTGTACTAAAAATATTAGTTAATACAATAACACAAGAAAAGGAAATAAAAACAATAAAAGAAAAAAGCCGGGCTCAGTGGCTGTAATCCTAGCACCCTGGGAGACCGAGGCGGGTAGATTGCTTAAGCTCACAAATTTGAGACTAGCCTGAGCAAAAATGAGACCCTGTCTCTACTACAATTCGAAAAACTGAGGCAAGAGGATCACTTAAGCCTGGGTTGGAGGTTGCTGTGAGCTATGACGCCACAGCACTCTACCCAGGGCAACAACTTCAGACTCTGTCTCCAAAAAAATAAATAAATAAATACATAACACAGGTTATATAGATTGGAAAAGAAGGAATAAAATGGTCTTTGTTCAGAAGTGATGTGACTTACCTATGTAAAAAACCAGAAAGTAGAGGATAAAAAAAACCCTCCTAGAACTAGTAAGAGATTATAACAAGATTGCAGGATACAAGATCAATATATAGGGCGGCACCTGTGGCTCAGTGGGTAGGGCTCCAACCCCATATACTGAGGGTGGGGGGTTCGAACCCGTCCCTGGCCAAACTGCAATGAAAAAATAGCCGGGTGTTCTGGCGGGTGCCTGTAGTCCCAGCTACTCGGGAGGCTGAGGCAAGAGAATCGCCTAAGTAAAAAAAGCCAAACTGAAAAGGCTATACATAATGTAACCTTCCAGCTATACCACATTCTGGAGGTGGCAAACCTGTGGGGATAGCAAAAGGATCAGTAGTTGCCAGGGATTGGTTAGAAAGAAAAGAGGGATTAACAGTAAGTACAGAGGATTTTTAAGGCAGTGTAATTATTTGGTATACTACAGACAGTACCTGTCCTATAGCAGTTCAACTTCATTTTTCAACTTTACTAAGCAAAAGTGACACACATTTAGTAGAAACTATACTTCAAGTACCTGAACCACCATTATCCTTTTCACTTTCAGTACAGAATTCAATATATTATATGGGATATTCAACATTTTATTATAAAATAGATTTTATGTTAGATGGTTTTGCTCAACTATAGGCTAGTATGTTTGTGTCCTGAGCATGCTTAAAGTATGCGAGGCTAAGCTAAAACGTTCAGTAGGTTAGGTATATTAAATACATTTTCTTTTTTTTGAGACAGAGCCTCAAGCTGTTGCCCTGGGTAGAGTGCTATGGCATCACAGCTCACAGCAACCTCCAACTCCTGAGCTTAGGTGATTCTCCTGCCTCCGTCTCCCAAGTAGCTGGGACTATAAGCGCCCGCCACAACGCCTGGCCATTTTTTGGTTGCAGCCGTCATTGCTGTTTGGCGGGCCCGGGCTGGATTCGAACCCGCCAGCTCAGGTGTATGTGGCTGGTGCCTTAGCTGCTTGAGCCACAGGCGCTGAGCCTATCAAAGGCATTTTCAACTTACAGTATTTTGAACTTACAAGAGTTTTTTTTGTTTTTTGTTTTTTGAGACAGAGTCTCAAGCTCTCCCCTGAATAGAATGCCGTGGCATCACTGCTCACAAGCAACCTCAAACTCTTGGGCTTAAGAGTAGCTGGGACTACAGGTGCCCACAATGCCCAGCTATTTTTTGGTTGTAACTGTCATCGTGTGGCAGGTCGAGGCTGGATTAAAACCCGCAACTATGGTGTACGAGGCTGGCGCCCTAGCTGCTGAGCTACAGGCACTGAGCCATGAACTTACAAGAGCTTTATCAGGATATAACCCCGCGGTAAGCAGCATCTATACAATGGTGGATACAAGTCATTGTATAGTTGTCAAAACCATACAATATATAACACTTAGAGTAAACCTTAACATATTATGAACAGAGTGATAACAGTGTCCATGTAGGTTCATCAACTGTAACAAAAGTACCTCTCTGGTGGGGGATATTAGTGACAGGCTATGCAGGAGAGGGGGCAGGGTAAATGGGAATTCTCTGTACCTTCTGCTCAATTTGGCTGTGAACCGAGCACTGCTCTTAAAAAAATAATAATAAAATGCACTAATTTAAAAAGAAAGCAAGCAAGCTACCCAAGAAACCAAATTTTCATAGTAAGCAGCAAGAACAAAGTCTAAATGAAACTTTCCTGAAAAATGAAACTAAGATTACTTCTGTTCTTTTTTTTTTTTTTTTTTTGAGACAGAGTCTCAAGCTGCCGCCCAGTGTAGCGTTCCATGGCGTCACAACTCACAGCAACCTCCCACTCCTGGGCTTAGGCAATTTTCTTGCCTCAGCCTCCCCAGTAGCTGGAACCAATGCCCGGCTATTTTTTGTTGCAGTTTGGCCGGGGCCAAGTTTGAACCCGTCACACTTGGTATATGGGGCCAGTGCCTCACTCACTGAGCCACAGGCGCCACCCATTACTTCTATTCTTGTCTGGTTTTTTTTCATGTGTTCTCATATGTAGTTCATTTTTTAAGAACTTTGTAATAACAAGTTTAAATATTTCAACGAACATTTTAGTATCCCATTTGGAAACAAAATTCTCCCTTGAAAAGCTGACTACAAACATGTAAGAATGGGTATTCCACTCTGCCTTAGGGACAGCTGTTGAAATAGCACCAGAGGTTTTGTTTTGTTTTGTTTTTGAGACAGAGTCTCAATACGTCGCCCTCAATACAGTGCTGTAGCATCACAGCTCACAGCAACCTCAAACTCTTGGGCTCAAGCAATTCTCTTGCCTCAGTCTCCCAAGTAGCTGGGACTACAGGCACCTGCTACAACGCCTGGCTATTTTTTGTTGCAGTTGTCATTGTTGGTTAGCTGGCCCAGGCCAGGTTCAAACCTGTCAACTTCAGGGTATATGGCTGGTACCATAACCACTATGCTATGGGCGCCAAGCCAGAACCAGAGGCTTTAAGAGCACCGTCCTTGGAGGCACCCATAGCTCATTGGGTAGGGTGCCAGCCACATACATAGAGGGTTCAAACCTAACCCAGGCCAGTTTAATGACAACTGAAACAACTGCAACAACAACAAAAATAGCCAGGCATTGTGGCGAGTGTCTGTAGTCCCAGCTACTTGGGAGGCTGAGGCAAGAGAATAGATTAAGCCCAAGAGTTTGAGGTTGCTGTGAGCTGTGACGCCATAGCACTCTACCCAGGGAAACAGCTTGAGACTCCATCTCAAAAAAAAAAAAAAAAAAAAAAGCAACGTCCGCTCGGCACCTGTGGCTCAAGTGGCTAAGGCGCCAGCCACATACACCTAAGCTAGTGAGTTTGAATCCAGCCCAGGCCCGCCAAACAACAATGATGGCTGCCACCAAAACGTTGCCAGGCGTTGTAGCAGGCACCTGTAATCCCAGCTACTTGGGAGGAGGAGGCAGGAAAATCACTTGAGCCCAGGAGCTGGAGGTTGCTGTGAGCTGTGATGCCACAGCACTCTACCCAGGGCAACAGCTTGAGGTTCTGTCTCAAAAAAAAAAAAGAGCAATGTCCTCTTACTGCAAGGCAGTAAGACACACTTGGCTTACTTAAATAGATTGTGTTGGCAGAACAGGTTAGTAGCAGAGCTGAAGTTCGGCATTGTGTTATGGAAAAATACTGGATCATTTTCATTATTTGCTTCATGGCATGGGTTTTACATTTGGTCTTGAAGGTCATTTGTGTCAGAATTTTAACTGTGAGGTAACGCATAGGCAAAGCACATTAGTACAAGCCACCTCAGCAGTTGTTACTCTTCTTATACCTCAGCCTATAGACCTCGAACTGGTCTTCACCAGTAAATGGGTCCTCATCCATGGAAATCCCATCTCATTCTAATCATGACAGGGTGTAGTCAATGATGGTGACTCGTCTTCCCATAAAGGGTGTAATGGACTTCTTTGAGGTCAGTTTTCTTTAAACCACATTTCCCAAACATAACTCTTGGTGCTCAAGGTGCAGTGATGACTCTGCCACTGCAAGGGGATTCTGTGATCTGGTGTAGAATATTTCTGTTCTTACATGTAATGTATTGAACTCTGTACTCTGAAAGGCAAATCAAATAGGGAATTTTGGCACCATTTTTCCAAAATCCAACCTCTATTTGACTTTTACTGCATGATTCTGAGGACTTGGCAGTCTTTTCAAGGGCCTTTGTCTTTTTACACTTAAAGGAACACTATATTTTGCAGGACCCACAGTATCCTCCTCCTCATCAATTTTCTTTTCACTATTAGTAGGTCTGTGGGATGTAAACTGTCAATAGATATATGTGAAACATTTAGTTTTTTGGTTTTTTTGTTTGCAGATTTTGGCCAGGGCTGGGTTTGAATGCGCCACCTCCAGCATATGGGGCCAGCACCCCACTCTTTGAGCCACAGGCACTGCCCTTGATAGTTTTCAAACAGTTCTCTCATTAAATTTCTTGAACTCAGCCAGGCATGGTGGCTCACACCTGTAATCCTAACTCTTGGTGAGGCCAAGGTGAGTGGATTGCTTGAGCTCAGGAGTTCAAGACCAGCCCAAGCAACAGTGAGACCCCATCTCTACTAAAAGAAAAATCTAGCTGGGTGTTGTGGCAGGTGCCTATAGTCCCAGCTACTTGAGAAGCTGAGGCAAGAGGATCACTTGAGCTCAAGAGTTTGAAGTTGCTGGGAGTTATGACACAGCACTCTACCCCGGGTGACAGAATGAGACTGTTTCCAAAAAAAAAAAAAAGGCGGGCGGCGCCTGTGGCTCAGTGAGTAGGGCACCGGTCCCATATGCCAGAGGTGGTGGGTTCAAACTCAGCCCCGGCCAAAAACTGCAAAAAAAAAAAAAAAAAAAAAAAAGGCCTAGCACATGGAAGACCAAGTCGGGTGGATCACCTGAGCTCAGGGGTTGGAGACCAGCCTGAGCCAGAGAGCAAGAACTTATCTCTAAAAATAGCCAGGCCTATGGCAGGTGCCTGTAGTCCCTGCTACTCAAGAGGCTGAGGCAAGAGAATTGCTTGAGCCAAAGAGTTTGAGGTTGTTGTGTGCTACAACAAAAACAAAAACCAAAAAATCAAAAAAATTATATGCAGAAACAGAGGTAGTATTTAGCTGTGATTTCTGGGCATAAACACATTTTCTTATTTCTTTTTGGTTGTAGTTGTCATTGTTGTTTGGCAGGCCTGGGCTGGATTCAAACCGGCCAGCTCAGGTGTGTGTGGATGGTACCTTAGCCACTTGAGCTACAGGAGCCTAGCCTTTGTGTGTGTGTGTAGAGACAGATTCTCACTTTATTGCCCTCAGTACAGTGCCATGGCGTCACACAGCTCACAGCAACCTCCAACTCCTGGGCTTAGATGATTCTCTTGCCTCAGTCTCCCAAGTAGCTGGGACTATAGGCTCCCGCCACAACGCCGGCTGTTTTTGTTTTGCAGTTTTTGGCAAGGAACGGGTTTGAACCTACCCCTCCAGTATATGGGGCCAGTGCCCTCCTTCTTTGAGCCACAGGTGCTGCCCAACCTATTTTTTTTTTTTTTTTGAGAGAGTCTCACTTTGTCACCCTTGTTAAGAATGCTGTAGAGTCATAGCTCTCAGCAACATCAAACTGCTGCACTCAAGCAGTTCTCTGGCCTCAGCCTCCTGAGTAGATGGGATTGCAGGCACCTGCCACAATGCCTAACTATCTTTAGAGATGGAGTCTCACTCTTGGTAGGCTGGTCTTGAACTCATGAGCTCAAGCAATCCACCCACCTTGGCCTCACAGAGTGCTAGAATTACAGGCATGAGCCACCTCGCTTGGCCCATAAACAAATTTTCTAAGTGGCAGGTTCAATAACAATAAATTTTAGCCCACATCATGAAGTCCCGAAGCTGCAGACTGCTGCTGTGTATGCAAAGAGAAGGGAACACTTTTTTTCTTTTTTGAGACAGGGTCTCACTTTCTTGTCCTCAGTAGAGTGCCATGG
>CAUYRH010098804.1:0-11061 GCA_963574655.1 Perodicticus potto
TTTATATAGATCACAAGTGCAGCTTTCCTTAATTCATTCTGCTATTTGTTACACAATTGTTATTTAAAAAAACCAAGTATGTATTGCATGAAAACATTATGATCTTTTTCTCTTAGTTTAAATAAACTCCAAGGTAACTGGGGAAAAAAAAAACTTGTTTAATTAATTTTTTTTTTTTTTTTTTAAGGAAAAGGGTCATTGTAACTTCCTATTCTTGGGCTCAAGAGATCCTCCTGCCGGGTAGGAAGAGTAGGGCGCAAGGAATAGGGCTCCAGCCCCATATACCAGAGGTGGTGGGTTCAAACCCGGCCCTGGGCAAAAAAAAAGAGAGAGAGATCCTCTTGCCTCAGATTCCTAAGTAGCTGGGACTGGACTGCAGGTGCACAGTCCCACACCTGGCTAATTTTTAATATATTTTTATAGAGACAGGCTCTTGCTATGTTGCTTAGGCTAGTTTCAGACTTCAGGCCTCAAGTGATCTACTTCGGCCTACCAAAAAGCTGGGATGATAGGCATGAGCCACTGTGTCCAGCCTCTATAAATGTTTACTTAATGAAATGACTAAATACTCTACTTGTCATTTCTAGACATACCCTCTCTTTAGAGAAATCACACAAAATTCTAAGAAATAATTCTCTGGTTGGCTGGGCACGGTGGCTCATGCCTGTAGTCTCAGCATTATGGGACGTTAAGGCCGGTGGATCACTTGAGCTCAGGAGTTCATAACCAGCCTGAGCAAGAGCAAGATACAGTCTCTAAAAAGCAGCCGGGCATTGTGGCGGGAACATGTAGTCCCAGCTACTGAGGAGGCTGAGGCAAGAGGATCTCTTGGGTCCAACACTTTGAGGTTGCTGTGAGCTATATGGATAAAGCCAGATATAATGGATTTATTCTATCTCAACCAACTGCTTTGTTACGGGATCCCTGGAAAATTTATCCCTCTCTTTTTGCCATGTACTGCTTAGAAGCATTCCTTGCCTGCCATATACTCCCTAGAATCACTAAAAACAGAATACACTGGCTCGGCGCCTGTGGCTCAACGGGCTAAGGCGCCAGCCACGTACACCTGAGCTGGCGGGTTTGAATCCAGCCCGGGCCTGCCAAACAACAATAACGGCTGCAACCAAAAAATAAACAATGGCCGGGCGTTGTGGCGGGCGCCTGTAGTCCCAGCTACTTGGGAGGCAGAGGCAAGAGACTCGCTTGAGCCCAGGAATTGGAGGTTGCTGTGAGCTGTGATGTTACGGCACTCTATGCAGGGTGACAGCTTGAGGCTCTGTCTCAAAAAAAAACAGAATACATCACATAAAAAGTTTTGTTTTGTTTTATTTTTTTGATACAGAGTTTCACTTTGATGCCCTTGGTAGACTGCTGTGGCATCATGGTTCACAGCAACCTCAAACTCCCCAGCTCAGGCAATCTAACCACCTTGGCCTCCCAGAGTACTAGGATTATAGGCATCAGCCACCGCGCCTGGCCTTATAAAAAGCAGTTTTGAGGAATTAAAAAAGGAAAGTAACACCAGAACCTAGAAGATCCAGATTACACATGCAGACATGTTGCAAATTAGCTGCAGAATCTTCTATCATTGGAGACAGTTCTGGCCAATCTGGGTCTTAGTTTCCATGTTGTAAGATGAATGAATTGAACTAGTTCAGTTAATTTTCAACCTTTTCTCCTTCTTGCTAACAAACCTAGAGGGAATATGACATACTCCATCAGGGACATTTTCTTTGTGGGCGTAGATGTAGGATCAAAGTAGAATTAGAATGACTATACAGAATATGTGTATGTGTGGTGTTTATTATTATAATATTTAAATGAGAAAAATCAAGTTATTTTCCAAAGGTTTTAATTTTATACCTTTGATAAAATAAGAACTTATTTAAAAAAGCTGAAGAGAAAGTTTCTTTTAGAGAATTTCAGATAATAAATAAACAAGGAATAACAGAATATCACCACTAAGCAAGTCCTCATGAATTTAGCTGCCTTAGGAGGCAGTAGGAGGAATAGGAGGTCATCATTCTATTTTCACTTTTGTATCTGTTCACATTTTCCATAATAAAAAGTTTTTTGTTTTTTTTTTTTGAGACAGAGTCTCAAGCTGTCACCCTGAATAGAGTGCCCTGGCATCACAGCTCAGAGCAACCTCCAATTTATGGGCTCAAGCGAGTCTCCTGCATCTGCCTCCCAAGTAGCTGGGACTACAGGCACCCGCCACAACGCCCGGCCATCCCTTGGTTGCAGCCGTCATTGTTGTTTGGCGGGCCCAGGCTAGATTTGAACCCGCCAGCTCAGGTGTTCGTGGCTGGCGCCTTTGCCCGCTGAGCCACAGATGCCGAGCCGATAAAAAGTTTTTATCATAGAAGTCGAAGTAGAAGAAGGATTGTACTTATGGTCACGAGTTCCAAATTGAATCCCACTACACTCTTCCTAGTGGTTATAAGTCTGTAAGAAAACAATTATACTATTTTTGAGGTTTATCTGTAAAACAGGTATAAATAATCCCGGAATTGCTGTGATGATTAAGAGTTACATATAAATGGCCCCAGAACTTCGACTTCCCATGACAGATACTTAAAAAGAGAAAAAGCAACTTCCTTCCTGATATCAGCCACAGTACCTTGAGCATCTTTTGCATGCTGAATAGATTCTACAGTTTGTTTCATGACGCCATCATCTGCAGCTACAACCAATATGACAATGTCGGTGACCCGAGCACCTCTGGCTCTCATTGCTGAGAAGGCAGCATGTCCTGGAGTATCAAGAAAAGTTATCTTTTCCCCAGAAGGCAGAGAGACTGTGGAGACAAAATCCAAGAACACCAAGGACTCAAATATGTATTTCCTTAATACAAAGGAACATATGTGACATTACCAAACATAGGCAATAATTCTTTAAAATCATTTTACTCCTTCCATTAATTTCAATCAGAACAACCCAGATCCTCATTTCACAATGAGAAGCAATAAAATACCAGTTAAACTTTTAAGATTTTTTCATGTAAGAATTTCAAACTAAAACTTCACATTTCTAGAATATAACTACTTTCACAAATGCACCTACTGGTATTTATTCTAGAGGGAGAAGAGACCAACAGGCATAAAGACAGCAAAACACACTGCACAGAATGAGGGAGGGGTGGGGAAAGGAAGAGCAGAGAGAGGAAGGAGCGAGGGGGGTGGGGACTTGGTGTGTGCCACACCTTTTAGGGGCAAAACATGATTGTAAGAGGGACTTTACCTAACAAATGCCATCAGTGTAACCTGGTTTCTTGTACCCTCAATGAATCCCCCAAAATAAATAAACAAACAAACAAACAAACAAACACACTGCACAACTGCCTTGAGTTACAGAAAGGCAATTTGGTATAGAATTAGTAGGTCAGCATTTGAATCCAACAATCCTGAGTTTAAATCCTGGCTTAGCCTCTTAACAGTTAGGTACTTGGGCACATTACTTAACCCAAAGAAGTCTCACTTCATTATCTGTAAATAGGAATATTAATACCTACCTCATGAGGTTGCTGGGAACACAAAAATGATAAAGCATGTAAGGTGCTCAGCACAGTGCTGGGCACATGCTAAGTGCTCAGTAAATGATACTGTTATTTAATTATTATTAGCAACATTATCACAACCTAGCTTGGAGGCTATATAAATGTAATTAATCAGTGAAAAGTTTTAGGTTTTTTAAATCAAAGAATGAGCTAGCATTACAAGATAACATAATTTTCTTCTTACAGAAAGTACAAAATAACCTTTATTATTAATAACTTATTCTACATTTCATCAAAACAATGGCTGTTAAGCCTTACCTTTCCTTTTACTTTCAATTTGTATAATAAACATTATGACATTTGGTTTAAGAAAGTATAAGTGAGGTTCCCAAGCACATTGTAAGGTAATCTGTGTTCATACCAAGAAAGGCACCAATGTGCTGAGTGATGCCTCCAGCTTCCATTGCTGCCACTTGAGTTTTTCGAAGTTTGTCAAGTAACGTCGTTTTCCCATGATCAACATGGCCCATTATAGTAACAACTGGGGACCTTGGGGTTAATAAAGCTGGATCTGCCTGGGGCCTACAATTAACAGCAAAGGAGTTTCATTTCTTAAATATCAGAAACATTTTATAACTTGTGAACTGGTTCACAGTTATCTCTGTGTGCTACCATTAATGATAAAAACCCAATATTCAGCTTTGATTTAACTTTACTATATTCCCCTCCTATACATATGACGACTTATGACAGAATATTTAATGACTGCCTACCTATAGTTGGCATCTTCATAAATGAGCAGAATTGCATCACATTTAAAACTTTTTAAATTCAGACCAATGTGTCCACTCAGCAAACTAAGAAAAATTATCCTTGAGAGTTTTACAATAACCTCAATATGATGTTTGAAGCACTTCAGTGAAAAGTTTATTCTATATTCACAATCATTTTAATTATAAAAGAAAGTTTAAGGCAATCTTTCCTTGTTTTTTTTTTGTTTTTTGTTTTTTTTTTTAGAGACAGAGTCTCACTTTGTCGCCCTTGGTCGAGTGCCATGGCTTCATGGCTCACAGCAACCTCCAGCTCCTGGGCCTAGGCAATTCTCTTGTCTCAGCCTCCCGAGTAACTGGGACTACAGGCGCCTGCCACAACACCCAGCTATTTTTTTGTTGCAGTTCGGCCAGGGCTGAGTTTGAACCTACCACCCTTGGTATATGGGGCCGGTGCCCTACTCCTGAGCCACAGGCACCGTCCAGGCAATCTTTCCTTTAAAAAGTATATATAGAATATATGGTTTCCCTCCCCCAATATATATAGTTAACTTTTACCTTCTTACAGCATCTTTATTTTCTCTGACTTTGTCTTGTTTTAATTTGCTCCATTTTAACTTCATCCCTGCCTTCTTTAGCACTTCTTTGATCCAGACTTCATCTAAATGTGAGTCTGCTTCTAGTGAATCTACATCAATAGCAGTGTTCAATAAAGCTTCATATATATAATCTGGTTGGAATAAAAGAAAACCTTTTAGGATCATGAATTAAATGCTCAAGAAAGTGACCTTTACTAACAAATGTCTATATAAACAGCATACTCAACAAAAAGAATAACTATGTAAACTATCTATTTCTCTAATGTTAATAAATCACGAAGATGTTAAAAATACTTTAATTGTCTAAAATATGCATTTATATTAACTGACATTTCTGCATACTCATATTTTAAATATTTATGTACCATCTCTAAACCATTTGAATCATTAACAAAACGTCAAACTGTATATTGCACAAATTTAGTATTGAGTAGGTCATGATAATCTACTTTTTTGAAAATTTATAGCCATATGCTCATGCATATACAAATGTGTGTGCGTATATACAGTAGACTCTCATTATTGTAATAGGTATGTTGCCTGAGAAGAGGTAAAAGGCAGAGGTCCTACAAGCCTCTAGCCACATTTCATCAAGTGATCAATATCTAGCTGGGCGATGTAGCTCATGCCTGTAATCCTAGCACTGTGGGACACCAAGGCAGGTGGAATGCCTGAGATTAGGAGTTCGAGACCAGTCTGAACAAGAGCAAGACTCTGTCTCTAAAAAAATAGCCAGGTACTGTGGTCGGCACCTATAGTCCCTGCTGCTGGGGAAGCTGAGGAGAGAGGATCTCTTGAGCCCAAGAGTTTTTAAGTTGCTGTGAGCTATGACACCCCAGTACTTAAGCGTAGGGTAACTGAGTGAGACTCTGTCTCAAAAAATAAATTTTAAAAAAAGTGATCAGTATCTAATCTGGTTTCATGTTTTTCTGTTTAAGATATTTAAAAATATCCATATCACTGACTCACTTATGTTGGGCTCATGACCAGTAGCACTGTAACTCATGCATGAGGGAGCTTATCTCTGACACACATTTTCCCTGTAAGGTGCATCACAGCCCTCCTGTGCTTAGGAGCACTGGGCAGCACTTCAGCACTACACGTAGGGGCCATTGTAAGTAAGAGAATCACCAACAAAATGCATGAAAATGTGAAAAGCGTGGCCCTAAACAGATCACAAAAAGGACTCTTGTTTAGAATATGTCTATATGGTCACCTTGTTCAACTCTAGCGGGAACATGCACACTGTGCAATTCCAATTTTTCACTGCTCTGCACATGTCTAATAGTAACTGCAAAAGCACCCTGGGTATTAATTTTGGAGCTATAAATACACTTTAGTGAGTAGGGTAATTTTTAAATACAGAATCCATGAATAACAAAGATCAACAAACATACACACAAACAGGATGTATCTAAGAATACACATACACACAATTTATTTACTTGCTTACATATCTATTCAAGATGTTAAAAAAGTCTTAAAATACAGAAAAAATATTTACTTATTCTTTTTCATTTCATTTAAGGTGCTTTGTTTTAACCTCAGTCATATTTCCCTGTGGATCATAAATAAATGTATCTGTGACAACAATGAAATAAGTAGTTTTATGTTTCTTTCATTTCTACTTTCAATTATTATTATTATTAGGTATTATTATTGCTCTGTTGCTCAGACTGGAGTGCAATGGAGCAATCATAGCACACTGAAACTTTTAACTCCTGGGCTCAAGCAATCCTCCTGCTTCAGCTTCCTGAGTATTGTGACTACAGTGTGCACCACCACAATAAGCTAATTTTTTAATGATTTTGTAGAGATAAAAGTCTTGCTTGTTGTGCAGGCTGGTCTCAAATTCCTGGCCTCAAGTGATCTTCCCACTTCAGCCTCCGAAGTTCTGGGATTACAAGCATGAGCCACCACGCCCAGCCTAAAAATATATTTAAAGAATAGGTATGAGGCTGGATGCAGTGGCTCATGCCTGTAATCCTAGCTCTCTGGGAGGCCAAGGTAGTTGGACTGCTTGAGCTCGGGAGTTTGAGACCAGCCTGAGCAAGAGTAAGACCCTGTCTCTACTAAAAAAAAAAAAAGCAAAAACAAAACAAACAAAAATACCCAGAAAAACTAGTCAGATGTGGTGGTGCTCACCTGTAGTCCCACCTACTGGGGAGTCTGAGGCAAAAGGATCACCTGAGCCGAAAAGACTGAGGTTGCTGTGAGCTATGATAATGCTACAGCACTTTATCCAAGGCAACAGAGACTCAAAAAAAAAAAAAAAAAAAGAGTAGGTATGAAAGAAAGGTATTCTAAGGTAAGCAGAACATTATACTAAAAGAATATTATATTTGGTGGCCTCTAGGAGGCTGAGGTGGGAGGACGGCTTGAGGTCAGGAATTCCAGACAAGCCTGAGTAAGAACAAGACTCCATCTCCACTAAAACCAGAAAAATCTGACGGGTATAGTGGCTCCTGTAGTCCCAGCTACTCATGAGGTTAACTCAGGAGGATTGCTTGAGCCCAAGACTTCCGAGACTTTGAGTTTACTATGAGCTATGATGATATCACTGTACTCTACCCAGGATAAACACAGCAAGACACTGCCTCAAAAAATAAAAAGAAAGAAAATGACAATCTTATGTTCCTATAATCACTATAGGTATATAAAAACAGTATTAAACATGTTAAAAGTTGTAGTTATAACTGCAACTGTTTCTTTGCTGACCTTACAGATATTGTCAAAATAGATGAAAAAAGGTATTCAAAAACTATGAAAAAACAAAAGGAAAGTAAATGAGTATAAATATAACTTCTCAGTCCAAAAACATTCTTTGGACTTGTTCTAACAACATACAAAATTTCTGAGAAAGAAAGGTTATTAATACAGATAAGAAAATCTTTCCCATTTTTATTGAAAGTAAAATTTTGGAGAACTACATTTGGCAAAGAGTCAAGAAACTAGGACTTGCAACTTAAAGTACAAAAACTGGAATGACTTAGTATCTTTTTAAAGTGCCAGTCTAGTTTTTACCCTTCAATGCAGATAAAATTCTAGATCTTCCATGTTCCCATATTTTTCCTTGTAAAATTATCTGGCTCACCTGTGTTTTTTTCCATTGCCCTGGCCAGCTCCTCAACAGTCATTCCAATCCATACTCCTACCTCCTTTTTAGGTTTTGTTGAAGACAGCTGAGATTTACGTGGTCTTTCTTCCTATTAAAAAGTCAAAACATATAAACAAGAAAGAAGAAAAATATTAAATGACAATTTAGATTTATTCCAGAATACCTATCATAATCACAGCTATAAACACTCCCATAAATAGTAAAACCTTAAGACTAAAATAAGAAATCCTGCATCCCTAATTCACTGTTATTCATTGATTTCCAAATACTCAAATCTATCAGTATTACCACACAAATAACTATAACTTCCCTTCCTTGCAAACATCTATTGCCTGGAGTATAGCATTAAGTAATAGTAAATATTCTATAAATCATAAATGGATTTCTATTTATGGTTTCTGGCACTTTCATCTCACACCAAATAATACAGTAACTCATAGAAATCTTTAACTACCTTCTTTGTTCCTAGAAGCCTATATTGAAATAAAGTAGCCCCGATGAGCATGTCTATCTGCAAGGGTCGGGCGTACAGCTGAGCTGTCCACATTGGGCAAGCAGGAGAAAATCCATGCCTCCACCATGCTAATGTTCTTCTCTGACCCAGGCTATGCACCTCCCTACCAATAGTGTGAAATCGTAGCAAGTTCTCCAACTTCAGTAGCTTCTGGTTCATGTTTCTCCTAGAAAAAAGGTTTTAAAATATTTCAGTTAATATGCAAATAGACTCAGCAAATATTAACCGGATGTTTACCACATAGAAAGCACTATGTTAGGAACTAGAGTTACAAAAATGAAAAACCTAAAAACAACAGCAACAAAAACAAAAAACCAATGAAAAACTTGTCCTTATCCTGAAGAGCTCACAGTATAGTCAGAGAGATGGAATTCCACACCAAATACTATCTAGGTAAGTGTTTTTCAATCTTTTTTATCTCAGGGCACACCTGAACCGAGAGTTAAACTTCTGTGCATACTTAAATTACATCAATCCAAAAAAAGAATATACTTACTGTGCTTTGACCTTCTTTTGAAAACAATTTAATTCATAATTTTTAAAAATTATTATGGCACACCAGTTGAAAATCACTGTCATACATAATAGCTATTATTATTATTAATGTTACTATATTAGAAATGAAATATAATAACAAACATCATAAAATGCCCTTTTTTCACTCTTGAAACATCTATTAACCAAATCACAGCTAGTCATTTTTTTTGTTTTTGTTGAAACAGAGTCTCACTGGGGTTGAGTGCCATGGAGTCATCATAGCTCACAGCAACCTCAAACTCTTAAGTTCAAGTGATCCTCATGCCTCAGCCTCCTGAGTAGCTGGGGCACCCACCACAATAAAAATATGGCCTTTTTGATTCTTCAATATAAACTTTCTTTTACTCACTACTTGGAATTAACTTTTTTTTTTTGAGACAATCTCACTATGTTGCCCTTGGTAGAGTGCCGTGGCATCACAGCTCACAGCAAGCTCAAACTCTTGGGCTTAAGTGATTATGTTGCCTCAACCTCCCAAGTAGTTGAAACTATAGGCACCTGCTACAATACCCAGCTATTCTTTATTGCAGTTGTCATTGTTGTTTAGCTGGCCTGGGCCAGGTTCGAACCCACCAGCCTTGGTGTATGTGGCTGGTGCCATAACCACTGTGCTACAGGTGCCGAGCCTGAAAATAACATCAGTTGACAAGTTAATGTGTATCTTTTCAACCCTTTTCTTTGTGCTTATATCTATTTTACTGAGAAAAATAAAGCCATATTGTATTTCGTTCTATAAATTTTTCCACTAAAGAATGTCAGTACTCTTTTATATAATTAAATATTACCAGTTGGCCCTCCATATCTGTGGGTTCCTCATCCATGGATTCAAACAAGTATGGATCAAAAATTTTAAAAAACAAAAACCGGGTGGTTGCATCTATACTGAACATGTAAACTTTTTTTTTCTTGTCATTAAATAATACATTGTAATAATGTATTATTATGTATAATTAGGGTCTTATTATGCCTAAATAATACATTGCATTAGGTATTACAAGGAATCTAGGGATGATTTTAAGTATACAGGGTATATGTACGTTCTATGCAAATACTACACTATTTGATAGAGAACACTTGACCATCTGTTGTATTGGTAAGGTGAAGGGTCCTGGAACCAATCTGCATGGATACCATGGGGATTCATCAACATTACAGATAAGAAGAATAAAATTCATGGAATATTTCAATATGTTTACCCTAAGCATATAAAGCTTCCTTGAACAAAATCCTAAACTTTTACAAAGGTTTAAAAAATTTTTAACTATTTGTCTCATAATGTGGTATTTCTACAATATCCTTATATTTTATATATATAATTTATATATATTATATACTATTTATATATAAATATACATGTATTTACATTTTCTGTTAAATATTCCTTAAAAGTATTCTCAAATGACAGTAGTTATTTGATGTGACCAAAGAATTGAGGCTCTGGACAAGAGAGCTTTGTTAGACAGCAGGACATGAAATTAGAAATCAAATATTATATTTCAGGCTTGGCGCCTATAACTCAGTGGCTATGGTGCCAGCCACATACACTGGAGCTGGCAGGTTCGAATCCAGCCCAGGTGTGCCAAACAACGATATCTACAACCAAAAAATAGCAGACATTGTGGCGGGCGCCTATGGTCCCAGCTACTTGGGAGGCTGAGGCAAGACAATCGCTTAAAGCCCAAGAGTTTGAGGTTGCTGTGAGCTGTGACACCACAGCTCTCTACCAAGGGTGACAAAGTGAGACTCTGTCTAAACAATAAATTATATTTCAACCAATCCTCCCAAAATGTAATTTATAGTCCAGATATAGTATGCTGAATATTTTTTTTTTTTTTGAGACAGAGCCTCAAGCTGTCACCCTGGAGAGAGTGCCGTGGCATCAAAGCTCACAGCAACCTCCAATTCCAGGGCTCAAGCGAGTCTCCTGCCTCTGCCTCCCAAGTAGCTGGGACTACAGGCGCCCGCCACAACGCCCGGCCATTTTTTGGTTGCAGCCACCATTGTTGTTTGGCGGGCCTGGGCTG
>CAUYRH010098805.1:0-46818 GCA_963574655.1 Perodicticus potto
TGAAAACCAAAAAATGGCCGGGTGTTGTGGAGGGCACCTGTAGTCCCAGCTACTTGGGAGGCTGAGGCAAGAGACTCGCTTGAGCCCAGGAATTGGAGGTTGCTGTGAGCTGTGATGCCACGACACTCTATCCAGGGTGACAGTTTGAGGCTCTGTCTCAAAAAAAAAAAAAAAAGACAAGACATTGCTCCTGCCTGTGCATACCCACGGCTGTGACCCGGGGCTGCTCCCGACCTCTTCCAGCCGTTGGGGGTGCCATTTCATGGGGGTGCTAGTGGGCCCTCCCCAGGACACCAAATTCTGTTACTGTAAGTTTGGCACTAGCCAAAGGCCATATCAGAACAACAAGGACAAGTGGTTTGAGGAGAAGGAAAGAGAAGTTTACAAATCTACCAGCAAATGAGGAGGCTGGCAGACTCCAGTTTCCAAGCACCACCCTCCTCAGTCTCCTATCTAATCTGAAGTCTCTAGTCCCTTGCCTTTACAACTTCTTCAGCCTTATCCTTTTCTGGAATGGGGAGTCCGGGAGATCAGTGGGCAGTACTGGGGTGTGGGGGTCAGTCCCGAGGAAACAGTAGGCTCCATAACAGTGAGAATCATACCTGGGTTAGAGGAGGACAAGAGAATTGTTCTCTTGCTGAGGAAGAAGTCAGATCAGGCCACATGCAAAGCTCCTCTTCCTAATCTAAGACCTTATTCATCAAAATAAATACTTACCACGAACTGTAAAAGCAGAGCCTGCCAGGCTGCAGTGCACCACCCTGTCCCGCCCCCACCTACCTGGAACACGAGAACACCCATGTGGGAAACCGCCAGGTTGATCTTGGCGCCTTCTCTGTCAGAAGCTGTGTGGAATCTGATGCCATACATTTCCAACTTGCGAGCAATTTCAAGCACCTGGAAATCTGACTCAGCAGGCGTCTGGCTCCTATAATGAAGGCCAGTACAATCACATCACTAAGAACACTCAATTTCTGAAAAAGCCAAAAGGTTTTAGAGAAGTGATCAAGAGAACAAACAAAACAATAAACAAACAAGGAAAGCTTTGGTTTTCAGAGATAGATCATGCACCACCAATACATCTACCCATAAAACCAACATGCCAAACCCACAGGCGAAGAAATCATCACTTTCCTTCTCTTCTATAATTCACTTCATAATAGGTGAATGTTTCCTCTGTATTCATTATATACTTGGCCTTACGATTTGCTCTTGATAATAACAGGGTCATATGCAAACATATGCAGACACAAATATTAAATTAGAGGAAACACCAGAGATAATATTAGAATTTTATTAAATCCATTTCAATGCTTTAAAAAAGTATTTTCATAATATACAATTTTAACTATCAGAATACACTTGTGTGCTAGGTGCAGTGGCTGGAACCTGTGAGCCCAGCACTTTGGGAGGCAAAAGTGAGAGGATCATTTGAGGCCAGGAGTTTCAGGTCACAGTGAGCTATGATGATGCCACTTGAAGTCTGGCCCTAGTGACAGAGTGAGACTTTCTCTCAAAAAAAGAAAAAAAAAATTTTAATAAAAACAAAACAAAACCCAAAAAACACTTTTTAAGAATTACAAAGTCAAATCAAAATCTCATTGCCTAAACAGTTAGTTTTATCCACATAAATGTCTCCCAGCTCATAACACACTTATCAAGCCTGTGGCTAATGGTTGCATGGTAGGGAACAGAAAGCACAGTGCACCACTGAACAGCTGGGAAGATGCTTCTCTGGGGTCCCATGTTCAATGCCGTTAAGCCTTTTTTCCCTTTTCTTTGCTACATCTACTGTGAGAATAAAGACCACTGTCAGCAATCAGACCATCGACATTCCAGAAAATGTTGACACCACTCTCAAGGGATGGATGTTACAGTGGAGGGTCACAAAGAGCCCTGCAGAGGGGTTGTAACCACACTGATGTGAAGCTCAGTCTCCCTGGAAGGAAAAAGAGGCTTCGGGTTGATAGACAGTGGGTAACTAGAAAGGAGCTGGCTACTACTGTTTGCACTGTAGTCACATATCAAATGTGATCAAGGTGTCACACTGGGCTTCCGTTACAAGGTTGGTGTGTGGTTACTTCCCCATCCATGTGTCATCCAAGAGAATGATCTCTTATTGAAATATGAAATTTTGGGGGTGAAAAATACACCAACAGGCTTTGGATGAGGCCAGGTGTCACCTGTTCAGTATCTCAAGTCTAGAAAGATGAGTCAACTCTTGGAGGAAACAACATTGAGCTTGTTTCAAATTCAGTTGCTTTGATCCAGCAAGTCACAAAGTTAAAAACAAGGATATAAGAAAAATTTTGGATGGTACCTATGTCTCTGAAAAAGAAACAGTTCAGTAGGCTGATGAGTAAGATCTAAGAGTTGTCTAGCTGCATCAAGAGAACAGGTGATTTGTAAGACCTATTTGTAATCTTAATGATGCAGTTCATTTTTTCCCTTCTTACTTCCATATGCCTGAGGTTTTTTTTTTTTGTTGTTGTTGCAGTTTTTGGCCAGGGCCAGGTTTGAACCTACCACCTCCGGTGTATGGGGCTGGTGCCCTACTCCTTGAGCCCCAGGTGCCGCCCACATGCCTAAGGTTTTGAACCTTTAAGAAATAATGCAACTATTTGGATTATGCAGTTCCCATGATTTCTATTCTTGGACTAAAATTTCCATTTTTGGAATACTACATAGACACCTATTGGCTCATATTTTAATCATCATTGTCAACAAGAAGGAATGTCTAGTAGGTGGCATATCCGCTTTCTAAGAAGTTCTAATTGTGGAAGTTATACTTGTTTGTAAAGCTACCTGTGAAGATTTTTTATTTTTTTTCTTTCTTTTCCTTCACTTTTCTTTCTTTCTTTCTTTTTAACCATCCATGGCTGGCTTTCCATAGATCCCAGCAACAGAGTTCTCTAATGCCTATGGAGTTAGCCCTGATGCAGAAGCTGGCTGTCCACACACGGATGTGTGCTGCTCTGTGGCTGAGGGGCGGCTGTCTTTCTGGCCTCACCTTGTTTCCCAGGATAAGTGGGGGGAGGTCTGTGCCAGATGGCAGGAGACCGGCTATCAGAGGCCAAGTGAGGCTCCTGTGGTGCTGCTGTATTGTTCCGCCTGGGCGGGATTCTGACTTAGAGGTGTTCAGTCATAATCCCACAGATGGTAGCTTTGCCTCATTGGCTCCTCAGCCAAGCACACACATCAAATGTCTGAACCTGCGGTTCCTCTTGTACTGAGGAGGATCACCATGGCAACAACACATCATCAGTAGGGTAAAACTAACCTATCTCATGATGGTCTAAACCTAGCTCACATTCCCTATCAGTGGGTGAACAATCCAACACTTGGTGAATTCTGCTTCACAATGATAGGAAGAGCCGACGACATCGAAGGATCAAAAAGCAATGTTGCTATGAACGCTTAGCTGCCACAAGCCAGTTATCCCGGAGGTAACTTCTCAGAAGGGTCAGGAGGCTGTGTTTGCATGGTCTGTTTTAAATACAGATTTCTACCTTTCAATGTATATAGGTCAATAATCCACTTATGGAGAGGAATCAGGAATTTGGTGTCTGAAGAAAATTTGTACCTTCAGAAACCTAGGACATATTTCAGAAATCTTCAGTAGTTAGGAAACCTCCATTTGAAAGGACAAGTAAATAATATTTAGCTATTTATTTCACATTAAGTTTATACAAAAACACCAGTGACCATTATGCACCTCCAGTTTTGAATAGCCAACTTTCAAATCTTTTCTTTCAATCTCAAAGACCCAAAATATAGTAAAGTCAAGAAAAACACTTCTTTAATGTCCTATTCAGTGATTTTAACAGTGTAAGAAACTTATGACTAAATAAGGTATAATGTTATTGTTAGTCCGTTCTGTTTCACTACAGAGGAAAAACCTGAAAATAGTAACTCATAAAGACAAGGGGCTTATGTGGCTCCTGGCTCTGCATCGGTACAAACAGGGCAGCAGTGTCTGCTTCTGGTCAGCACTCAGGGAGCTTGCAAGCAACGTGGAAGGTGAAGGGGAGCAGGTGTGTCCTGTGGTGTGAGTACAGCAAGAGAAGGGAGGGTGCCTACCCTCTTTTATATAGATATATTTATTTATTTATTTTCGAGACAGAGTCTCACTATGTTGCCCTTGGAAGAGTGCTGTGGTGTCACAGCTCACAGAAACCTCAAACTCTTGGGCTTAAGGGATTCTCCTGCCTCAGCCTCCCAAGTAGCTTGGACTACAGGCACCCACCACAATGCCTGGCTATTTTTTTTTGTTGCAGTTGTCTTTGTTGGTTTTAGCTGGTCTGGGACAGTTTGAACCTGCCTGCCTCAGTGTATGTAGCCAGCGCACTACCCACTGAGCAACGGATACTGCCCTCCCAACCTCTTTTTAATAATGGCTCTCTCATGAGCTAACAGAACAAGGACTCACTGCTCATTGCAGGAGGGCACCATCTGTTAGGACCCAAACACCTCCTGCCAGGCCCCACATCCAACTTTGGGGATCAGATTTCAACATGAAATTTGGTGGGGGGGCATGTATCTAAACTATACCAATTGTCTTAAAAATTTACCCAAAGAATAATTAAAGGAAAAGGCTATGCAATAAGCCTTTGATGCCTGTGGCAGACACAGTCAGCACATTAACACAGTGAGTGCCAGAGACGCACAGCCAAGCTTCCTGGCTCCCTCACGATCCAGGGTTATTCCTGCATAGGGCAGAACAATTGACCCATCCTTCTCTTCCTGGCTTTTTAGAGTTTTTAGAGCATGTTCTTTAAGACACACACACTCACAGGCACACGTATAGCATACATACAAAGGCACACACACACACACAGGCACAAGTGTGTACACATATGACCACAGCATACAACCCATATACAAGCACATACACGCATACATAAGCCACTCAAACCCATGCACAAGGCATCATTGAATACATGTAAGTGTTTTTGTACACACAAACATACCAGAACATACCTGCATACACACAGGTACCCTGAGGTCTAACTCTTTGGTACCTTCCACAGGTGGACTTTGCAAGGTAACACTTCTTCACTGTACTTTCAGTGCACTTGAACTCAGAATCCACCCTCAGCACTCACTGAAGCTGAAAGCCACAGCCACCACTTTACTGCCAAGCTCACAGACACGCTCGTGTCCCCACCTCCCAGGCCTGCTGATACCCTCACCCCAAGGAGCTGTGGCTGCTTCCCTAAAACCCTCTCCTGGCACCTCTGTGCCCCATGCTCCTGGCTGTTCAGGGCTCCATGGGCACCTCCCTGTTACTTGGCCTCTCAAGGCCAGCTTTGTGGGGTTCTTCCAGGGTTTACCTCTCTTCCTTGTCTGCATCCACCCTCTCTGTAGCTGATCTCATCACTGCGTGTGCCGACCTGCAGACAATGCTCTCCCCAGCATCCCAAATCCATCTGTTCCCTGGGGTTGTCATCTCAGTCACACACTTCCCAGTATAGTTCCTAAACCATGTGTGCTCACATCCAGGCCACTCTGTGTCTCAGCAGGGAAGGATCTCTCCCCTGCTCCAGGAATAAATCCTAAACCAGTAACCCTCCTGGAGGGAAGGGCCTGTAACTCAGGCTGACACAGACCTTGCCCAGGACATCAGAGTCTGGATGTGACACTCAGAACAGCCCCATCTTCCTTGCTACCAGCCAGAATAAAGGTGTTGGGGAAAGAGGCCAAGCCAAGGACATCCAGGAATGTGTAGCTAGAGCTCTAACACATATTGAGATGGCAGCTTCCTCAAGATCAGACCAGGTATGTGGACTCACAGGTGCCTTAGAGTGGCATCCAGGACAGGACACCACGTCCCACTTGCGAACATCCTTCTCTCCAGGCCCCAGGGTCTCTACTAGCCTCCCCTAAAGCAGCACACTTGGCAGCTGTGAGGGTGTGACCTCTCCATGTGGGCCTGCTCATCTCTGGGAGGAACAGTTTGCAGGTCTTCATGTTTGTCAGAACCTTACAGAAGTTTTAGGGTGGCTCCCATTGGTTTTACAGTGTTTAGTCATTACTGTATAACCAGTAATTAGGAGCAATGTACCCACAGTCACTTCTGACCGACTTACACATGCTTCCGGTGGAATTCTAGTATCTTCTCGAGACAGTGCTCCTGGCTGGGCAAATACTCATTGGCTTTGAGGTGCTCTCGATCCAGCGTTTCATCATAATCTCCTATTTCAGCTGAGATGAGAAAGTAAAAGTCAGTAGTTCTAATTTTTAAGTAAACTAAAGTGTTTGCATAGGTCAATATATAAATTAAAAGTAAAAAGAAACTATCTTAAATCTGTAGTAAAATAATATATTCCTAAAAAAAGCAAGAGTTTTCATTTTATTTTTCCAAGTATTTTATGCTGTTAAAAGGCAGGTGAAGAGAATTTCACCTGACTCAAAGAACAAAGACTTTGATGAGTGACCCCAGTGAGGGAAACAGAATCGTGAGTTTAATGATTTTTTTTTTTTAAACCACACTTTACATATAAGTTGTCTTAAGACTACTATGAACAGGATAATGTATTTTATTTGTTTCAGGTTAATGTATTTTAAGTCATTTTTTCCTCCAGGCTTCTCAAATTCTTGAGGAATAATGTCTCTTTCTAATCTCATGTATTGTAAGGCTACAAATGTTTTAAAAGCAGTAGTAAAGGCCAATAATTTAAAGCAATATAGTTTGTTTTGAAGCAACCTCAAATTCACAGAATAGGTACAAGTACAGTGCAGAACAGCTTAAAATGTGGTGGTGCAGGAGCGTCTCCTCCTCAAACCACTGGAGAGTGAGCTCATGTTCAGCTTCAGAAGGGTTTCCCAGCACAGGGACATTCTTACTCCCAACCACCGTCTGACACTCCGATCAACAGAGGGGCCACGACCGGCTGCCCTCCCTAAGACTCACACATTGTTCACATTTTACCAACTGCCCATTTTTCTTTGTTTACCAAAAACCCAGTTTGGATCCAGCTAGTTGGACCCATCACGCATTCAGCTGTCACCTCCCTGGAGGGCCCTTCAGTCTGCACAGTGCACATCTGAAGTGAGTTACGGGCGGACCAGTCTTAACAATGTGATGGTCCAACTAAGCCACAAAGAACCTCAAGCAAGTGGCTTTACCACACAGTTCCAAAGAACGTGCTGAAAAGCCATCTGTCCACCTGAGAAGTCTTTGGGCCAAATGAAAAGAAATCAAAGTTGCTTTGAAAATTTTTATTAAGGATAGTCAGTAAGTCCCATGGTGCATGATGACAAACCCACAACAAAATCTGCATTTGAAGAAGGCATGTCTGGGGAAGGATCAAGGAAGCTATAAATGACCCCATACCAGTTAATTCCCCCAATTTCTGACACTTTCTACATCATCTTTCTTGTATTCAAATTTGAGACATTGGTCTGTGCCAGAAGCTGAGCCTCTGGTCCACAAGCAACATGTTTCCCTCTTCTCTTCCTGCAGCTGCCGGCTTTGTGAGCCACCTGGCAGGCACATGACCATTTCGCCAAACCTCCTCTTGAATACTTCTCACCGTTTATTTCTGAAGTAACTACAATTCTTCACATATTTCTGAACCATATCTTGGTCTATGTAACATACTGAAGAAATATTTTCCTTTTGCTTCAAGGTTAATGCTTAGCTGATCATTGAGCACCATAATTTTATCCTACTGAGGCCTTTTTCAGAGTATCTTATAGTGTGGGAGACAGTCTGACCCCTCAATTGAAGACGTATGGTTAAGATGCATAAAGGCACAAGTGAGAGACAAGACAAGAGAACGCATGAGGCTACAGACTGGCCTTGACTGTCTGTCTGAGATCTGCCTGGAGAGTTCCACTTTGAAGAAGTTAATCCTCAGCTTATACAAAGTATTGGGGTCAGGCTCATTAACTAGGAATGTGCACAGCACCTAAGTACAGTCCCTGAACGCGGGTGCCCCTGTGACAGCACAGCAGATGGTCCCAGTCCCAGCAGGGGAGACCCCAGATACTAACACTGCAGAAGATGGGATGTGAGCAGGGCTGCTGTCGTTTCGGCACAGGTTAAACGCTGCTCCAGCAGGTCTCTCTTAAGTTGCAAGGCAAACAAGTACCTAGAAGGGGGTTCAAAACAAGACAGAGATCAACTCCAAATGTGCTGTGCATATAATATAGACATGTCTCTACAGCAAGAGAGCACACAAGCAGGCTGGGACTGGGGGCTCATGCCTGTGATCTCAGCACTCTGGAGGGCTGAGGCGGGTGGATTGCCCTGAGCTTAGGAGTTCAAGACCAGCCTGAGCCACGGTGAGACCTTGTCTCGAAAAATAGCTGGGCATTGTGGCGGGCGCCTGTATTCCCAGCTACTCAGGAGGCTGAGGCAAGAAAATTGCTTAAGCCCAAGAGTTTGAGGTTGCTATGGGGCTATGATGCCACAGCACTCTATCCAGGGCGATAAAGTGAGACTCTGTCTCAAAAAAGAAAAAAAAAAAAACAAAAGCGAGCACACAAAGCTCCAAGAAACAGCATCAACACACAGTGAGCAAATGCAGGGCCATCACCAAACAGGCAAAGTCACAAAAGTCCTGTCATGCAGCAAGTGGTCACCAGCTAGAGGTCAGATGACAAACCAGTTCAGCAGACAGAGCCTCACACAGCAGAGGGCAGAAAGTGCAGAGCACACACAGGCACCCAGCATGAACCACGGAAAGTGAAGCCAGCCTCCTCGGGCATAGCATACACTGCATAATTATACTATCTGTACCAAGACCTTTAAGGAGGACCTTCAAAAATTCATATTATTCCTGTACACACACAAAACTACATACACAATTTTGTATGAAACAGCAGAAATGTATTATTAAGACAGCTTAAAAGTGGCTATGCTATTTTTTAACAGATTGATAATCTTTGGTATTGGCTTGGATATAAGAAACAGGTACTCTCTGGAATATCATTGGTAAGACTGTCCCAAGAGAAGGCAATCTGAAAATATTTACATATTCATTTGCTTCATCAAGCAACGACTGAGCATGTCATAGGCTCCAGGCTCTATGCTTAGAGGTGGAACACAAGGGTGAGTTAAGACCAACTTCCTGACGCTACCGGAATCTACACTCAAGCAACCTCTCTAAATTTACTACATTCTCTTCAAATTTAAGACACACGTACCCTTTAACTCAGCAATTCATTTCTACGACTCTTTTTCATAGTAATATTCCAACCCAAAGGTATGTGACAATGTTTCTTTGCAGCATAGTGAGAAAACTGTAAACAATATAAATATCCACAAATATGAGAATGGTTAAATAAATAAGGTTACAACCACATATAGTAAAACAGAAAGATGTCCACCACATGCTATTAAGTGAGGGGAACAATCAATCTGCAGTTCAGGATGAATTATTTGGTACTACTTTGTAACAGTAACTGCTTTAAAGCCTTATGTGCACATGTTCATTGTGTATCTGTGCATTTATCTGGAAGTGTTAGTACTTGTAGAAAGTAGGGAGGCTTAGGGTAGTAATGGGAGACTTTTACTTTTTACTGTACATGGGTTTATTTGAAATAACTTTTTCTTTGACCATGCACGTGCACTTTTTATAAATTAAGAAAAGGACCTTCTGTGCTTGCTTCGGCAGCACATATACTAAAATTGGAACGATACAGAGAAGATTAGCATGGCCCCTGTGCAAGGATGACACGCAAATTCGTGAAGCATTTCATATTTTTAAACCCAGTTATAGCACAAGAAATGGGGAGGGGGGCAAGGGAGGGGAAGGGAGGGGGGAGGATGGGTGGAGGGAGGGTGATTGGTGGGATCACACTTACGGTGCATCTTACAAGGGTACAAGTGAAAATTACTAAATGTTGAATATAAATGTCTTCATATAGTGATTAAAAGGCCATGAAGGCTATGTTAAATAGTTCATGAAAATATTTCAGATTGTATATGAAGTCAGCACATTGTGCCCCATGATTGCACCAATGTACACAATTATGATTTAATAAAAATTAAAAAAAAAAAAAAAAGAAAAGGACCTTCTTCAAATAGATGGAGGAAAAAAGGACTAACTACAAAACTGACTTCCTGGTACGAGTCCTAAGACTTAAACCCAGCATCCTGAATCAGGGACACTCTCTGTTACTCATCATTTTTCAGTGATATATGTTTTAAAGCAAATCCCTCAAAAGGGACTTTTTGGGTAGATGTCAGACTTTTAATATACTATTAAGATACAATCTGTGTTCATTCATAAAAGTACTCTCCCATCCTTGGAATTTAGTTTCCTCAACTTACAACATGAGAGGCTGGACTAATGTGATCTCTGCATTTCCTCGCAGCTGACATCCAGCAATTTCATGGTGTTAAAATGATCTGCAAAAACCTTAAGAGGGAATTCACCTGCTTCTTGCTCCGACCTCAGCACTGTAGCACTGGCAGGGTAGGTGAGATGGATTAAAAAAATATATATAAACAGACTTCTTAGGACACCCAGAATTCATTTACAAATCTACTTCCAGCCAGGAAGGCTAAAATGTTACTCTGCTATAATTACAACCTCATATTATCTTACATCTGACTTTGGGTTGTGAGTTGGTATGTATGTATGTATGTATGTATGTATTTATTTATTTGAGACAGAGTCTTACTTAGTTGCCCTGGGGGTAGAGTGCTGAGATATGATAGCTCACAGCAACTTCAAACTCTTGGGCTCAAGTGATCCTCTTGCTTCAGCCTCCTGAGTAGCTGGGACTACAGGTACCTGCCACAACACCTGGCTATTTTTTGTTTAGAGATAGGTCTCACTCCTGCTCAGGCTGGTCTCAAAATCCTGAGCTCAGGCGACCTACCTGTCTCGGCATCCCAGCTTGCTAGGATTACAGGTGTAAGCCACTGTGCCCGGCCTTGAGTTGGTTGGTTTTTAGGTTACTACTTTATTCTTGATTATAAAATTGATAGATAAATGAGTACAAAAAACAAAAAACAAAAAAAAAAAAAAAGGAAAAGTATTTCTATAATACTATTGCCCAGATGAAACAACAGTTAACATTTTAAATAGTCATTCTTTCTGCAAAGAATCAAGCTTGAATACAAGAGTAGCACAAAAGAAATCACCTGAAATATTTCTGCTCTATATATTTACAAAGACAAACACACTGGTACTTCTCCCAAATTAAGTGTATTTTGATGGCAAATATGTACCTATATGGGCAAGATTCCTAAGAACTTTATGAAAATGCATAGAGGTATGCTCATGTGGACTCTTGGTTCAAAATTATCCTAATATCCATTCCATTTTGTTGGGTTGTTTTTTTTTTTGTTTTTTTTGAGACAGAGCCTCAAGCTGTCACCCTGAATAGAGTGCCGTGGCATCACAGCTCACAGCAACCTCCAATTCCTGGGCTCAAGCGCGTCTCCTGCCTCCTCCTCCCAAGTAGCTGGGACTACGGGCGCCCGACACAACACCAGGCCTTTTTTTTTTTTTTTTTTTTTGGTTGCAGCTGTCATTGTTATTTGACAGGCCTGGGCTGGATTTGAACCCGTTGAGCCACAGGCACTGAGCCAGTTGGGTTATTTTTTTGTTTGTTTGTGTAGAAGGCCTGGGCCCGGTTTGACCCCGCCAGCCCCAATGCACGGGGCCAGCACTCTAACCATTGAGCAACAGGTGCCCAGCCATCCATTCCATTTTGTAACAAAAACCTTTCTCCTAAGTCCTGTTCACACTCGTCCTTGTTCAAGAGTCAGCTACCTAGATGCTCCTTTTCACTCCTCTCTATTTATGCTGCCTTTCTTGTGTATAGTGGGCTCACTCCTTCAGTGAGCCTGTGCTATGGGAGACAACAGGTAGGCACAAGCCCCACCAGCTCTACTCACCTTGTGTACTCTTCCTGCAGCTGACCAGGATCAGGTGGGAAGAATTTTACTGCCAGGCGAAGCACTGCATTCTTTGGCCCTGTAAAAGGAAAATGTGTAAACTTCACAAGTAAGGTCAGTCTCTGTGGTTACTCTTTCCGCATACTACTGTATAATTGAGCTAGTGCTTTCAAATGAACTATCAAAGCACATCTTTTCAAATAAGATGATATTAAGAAATTTCTTATACATGAACTTATGAGTCCTAAATACAAATCACATATCAAAGAGAAAATCTTAAAATCTGTTGCATTAAGCAGAGATTACTCAAGAAAAACTTCAAAACAAGTAGGAAACTGCATATTAAATTTTTAAAAATTTTTTACTTGAGGTTTTAGGAAAAACGTGATAAAAAGTTAAGATGTTTACACTATTAGTAGTAGTAGTTATTTTTGAAATCCATATATGCTTTAATGAAAAAAAAAATTATCACCACTTACTATACTGAACTAGAACAACCTGATCACTGTAAAGAAAAGGCATAAAATATTAGCTAATCTGAATGTCTTCACGCCACTGAATTTTAATAACATAGCCAGGCAATTTTCTTCAAAGAGAAAAGAGCAACTATTTTGCTGAAATGCCACGGCAACCTGAATGGTACCTGTCGCAAACAGAGTCACTTCTACACCAGCTTCTCTCCTCAGCTCAGTGACAGAAAAACTATGGGTGATTCAGACAACTAGAGACTTCATTGTAAACGATTATATAAGAAGTGTTAATATCTGCCTTCATTTTTAAATTTAATAAAGAGTAGCAAAAATAATTATGTTCACAATTATGTTTATAGTATTAAAACATTACTATTTGATAAAATGCTACTTAAAGGAGGAATCTCAATGTTTTTTCATGGCCTAACATGAAACTGCATACTTATTCTTGCAGATTGTCCAAAAATTAAGATATCAACAGCATATACCATGAATTTCAACTTTGCAGCAAGTCATCTAGAACCATCTGATTTAAGTTACTGTTCCTTTCACCCCTAAACTGGTCTATTGCAGTTTAAAACCAAACAGCAAAATGACTCCCAAGTTCATCTGATGTCAGCAATGACTTCACTGCTATTCACACAGTGGTGACAACGAATATCTGAATATGCCCTGAATTTGGACACCCCAGGACAAAGCACCTTAAATGAACAGAATTTTGAAGAGTTAAACAAAGGACTTACTTCGTATTTGCCTAATGATGGGTTTCATGGGTTCAAGCCAAATCTAAAGAGGATTTAATAGAAGAGATCAAATCCATTAAATAATTCCTGTACTTAATAAGTATGCTATAAAATACAAATGTTTATAATGAACAGAAACTTTTACAGCAGGAATATTTTGACTCTAATCCCCTCACACACATGCAAATCCTGATAAACCAGCCACAGAGAAGCCCAGAAGTGACTGCTCTAAAGAGCAGGGAGGGTGCTGAGGCTGCTGCCACTCAGGATCCTGCCATCAGACAGAACGCAGCTACTCTTATGCATCGGGGGGTCAATTGTTACTTGGGGGTATTTGTCAACACCCACTAAATATTTGGTACACACTGAATTTGTAAACCATAAATTGACAAGAAGGCTACTGGGTAAAGGTGGGTGCTGTGTCATCAGAGCATAAAGACTTGGGTACACACTGCCATCCTGCTAAGGGTATCTCAGAGGCCAAACAGAGCTTACAACACTGATGAGCTTTTTGAACTAATGGGTTGATGTAGGTTTCTTTAAAATAGTTAAATCTATAAATATTAAAACTCTACCTCAACCCTTTTTTTTTTTTTTTGAGACAGTCTCTCTCTGTTACCCTCAGTAGAGTGCTGTGGCATCACAGCTCACGGCAACCTCAAACTCTCGGGCTTAAGCGATTCTCTTGCCTCAGCCTTCCAAGCAGCTGGAACAACAGGTGCCCATCACAACACCTGGCTTTTTTTTTTTTTTTTTTTTGAGACAGAGCCTCAAGCTGTCACCCTCCATAGAGTGCTGTGGCATCACAGCTCACAGCAACCTCCAATTCCTGGGCTCAAGCGAGTCTCCTGCCTCTGCCTCCCAAGTAGCTGGGACTACAGGCGCCTGCCACAACGCCTGGCCATTTCTTGGTTGCAGCCGTCATTGTTGTTTGGCGGGTCCAGGCTGGATTCGAACCCGCCAGCTCAGGTGTACGTGGCTGGTGCCTTAGCCCATTGAGCCACAGGCGCCGAGCCTTCAGATTTGTCTTGATCATCAACCTGGGCTAGAGAAGGCTATGCTCAGTGAAAGCAAGAATTTACCCTTTCCACTTGAGCTCTAGGCCTCTCACCTTTTGTTAGAGTCTGGGATTTGGTATCTCTTGTGCCCTGAGCCATAACCACAGGCCTGGACCCAAATCTTCTAGAAACTCACAGTGTCTCCTTGGGTGGTAGGGGAAGCTCTCATTACCTAGTTTGAGGGTCCCCATGTTCTCAGGCCAACCCCCCAACAGTCTCTTCTTTGAAGATATCCTCTTTTCATAGTCACAATAATGTCTGAAAAATGCTTTCCAAGTGACCTCTCCCAGTTCTGCCACTTCTGTGCCTCAGTTTCCTCATCTGACAAAGAGGACTAGAATCATACTTGCCTTGCAAGTTGTTTGTGGATGAGTCAGTACGTGTGAATCTGCTGACACGGAGGCGATACTTTTTTCTTTCACCCCTACATTTTTTATTTTATTATTTATTTATTTATTTATTTATTTTTGAGACAGAGCCTCAAGCTGTCGTCCTGGGTAGATGCCGTGGCATCACAGCTCACAGCAACCTCCAATTCCTGGGCTCAAGCGATTCTCCTGCCTCCTCCTTCCAAGTAGCTGGGACTACAGGCGCCTGCCACAACGCCCGGTTATTTTTTGGTTGCAGCCATTATTGTTGTTTGGCAGGCCTGGGCTGGATTCAAACTTGCCAGCTCAGGTGTATGTGGCTGGCGCCTTAGCCACTTGAGCCACAGGCGAGCCTTTTTTTCCTTTTTAATTATTTTTTATTAAATCATAACTTTGTACATTGATACATTTATGGGGTACAGGGTACTGCTTTGATATACAATGTGAAATGTTTACATTGAACTTAGTAACACACCCATCAATCCATCACAATTATAATACTTCTTGTTGTTATTTATTATTTGGACCGATTACCCCTAAAAGTGAGACCTTCCTGTAAAAAGACTCCTCAATGATACTTTGTTACGAGATGAAGAATGACTGCCAGGGGACCTCAAAACAACTCCTGAACCTGAAGATAAATGTCATGGTTTTTTTTTACGAAGAAGACAAATGCCCTCCTTTGCTTCTGATTCTTGGATGACACGTGACTATCAGTTATGTCCCCTCCCCCCAACAAAAGCACTTAATCTGCCTCCACAAGGGGACGGTGATTTTTAAACAATGAATGAGAATGTAACTGCTTTTTGAGAAAAGCTCATGTTTTGAAAAGAACGTTTTGAAAACTGATGTTTGGAAATGTTTCCATTGTTATGAGCTTTTATTGTCAAAAAAGCAACGTAAGTGTGTTTCCTTTTAAAAATTCTCCATGTCTGCACACTTTAAGAACTGGGAAACTGAAAAATCTAACCAATTTCAGAATCTTCCAAAAGAAAACTTTTAGGGCATTTTGAATCCATCTGTTAAAAATCCACAAATTGAAAATAGGAAGTGTTCCAAGTGATTCTCTGCCTTAGCCTGTAGTTTCAGAGTAGCTGGGACCACAGGTGTGCACCACCACCTGTTTTTAACCAGGTTGAGCATCCTAAGTCCCAAAATCCCAATATGCTCTTTGGAGCATTTCAGATTTCTGATTTCTGGATTTGAGATGCTCAACTGGTAAGTATAAAGCGAATATTCCAAAATCTGAAAGAGCATTGTGGATAAGGGATACTCAACCAGTATATGTTTTATACAATGCTCGTAGTATATTTTTGCACCCCATGTAATTTATAAATGTTACCACCAAACTGGAGGCCTCTCCTCCAACTTAATTGAATCTCAGGCCCCTCTCCCTGGCAGTTTTTGCTTCTGTGGTGGGAGTGCGTGGAGAGGTCTCTCTCCTTGCTCTAGCTGAGCCAGGCAGGCAGCCCTGCTCTTGGCCCACAGGGGGCAGCAGAAGGAAGCAAACAACAGCTTTGAAACCACCAAAAAAGCAGCCCAAGACCAGCTAGTCCAGTTTCTCCCCAACCTTCCTTGTCATCCCTCCTCAGGAGCAGAGTAAAACGAACTAGCTACAGACCCTGGGGATTTAGAGAAATCCCAGTGAGTGTAGTGAACGTAGAGGGGAGTCAGTGATGCCCATGAGTGGGTTTTGAGCTGTGGTTCTTTTTTAACCTGAACAAGTGATTCAGTAGATATGACAGAGGGACAGCCCACGACCGGCTGAGGAGACCTGGGGTGGCCCTGGATTCTGACTCCAGCCCTGGTACTTCTTGAGCCTCAGTTTCTCTAGCTGAGATCTAGTGAGAATTCCATAAATAAACTAGTGAGAACTAGTATCCCTTTGGCCTGACATGCAGTCGGTGGCAAATCAACGTTGTGATGTGTTTGTGTCCCATCCCACGAAAATCTTCCCTGACTTTGCACCCATTTTCCTCCTGACTTGGAAGTTGGAGTCTGAGCTAATTTGCTGGCTGCTGTGTCATAGGAGCTTGGGGAGCACTTCCAGCAGATGCACTGGAGCACTTGCCTGGCAGTACCTTGAAAATGCCACTGGGGAACAAATTTGAGGTTCCTTCTCATCTCCCAGAGCAGGCTTCAGTACTCAGCATGGACCATGGGTGAGCCTCCTGATATATGCCTGCTGCTCACTCCCAGAGCCACCTTCCAGAAACACAGCCCTGGATATACCAGGTGCCTGCCCCAATGTCATTACTGTATCCTTATTGCCATTGCCCAGGAGTTAAATCAAAGCTTCTGGGCCGGTCTTGAAAGCTTTGGGATAGGAGCTGTTGCAACCTCAGGGCTCCCAGCCTTCTCTTCATGTGCCTCCCTCTCCTGTCCAATATGTGCAGTGCTGGGCGCTTGACAGTCCCTTTATCAGCCTGTTTCCTCATCTATAAAATGGACATAACTAACCCCTTGAGGGTTGAGAATGACAGGACATGGCAGACCATGTGCGGAAAACTGCTCCTGTGGTGAGGACACTCAGCACACGTTGATTCTCTTTCCCCACCCCTACTTTATGGATGAGAAAACTGAGGCTCTCAGAGAGAGGTTGGGAATGGGTCCAAAGATACACAGCCCAGATGCAGCAGAGCCAGGATTAAAGTTCAGACCTTCCCACCTATGATCTGGAACATCTTCTATCTAACTCTTCTCAGTTCTTTTTTTTTCATTAATCAATTTTTAAGTTTTTAATTGACACACAATAATTCTGTGTACTTACGGGGTGCAGTGTGATGGCTGGGTGCACATGTGTGCATTGGATATAATGATCCCTCCCCAGGGATCCTCTTTCCACTCATATGCACATCACCATCTATGATTATGGGATTTATTAGTTGCTCCTTTGATTGTTATCGTTTTTCCTTTTAGAACATAAGCCCCATGAAGGCATGGACCTGGTCTGTCTTGTTCGCTGAACACCCACACAGAGCGGGGGTGGGGGGGGTGGGGCGGGGCCTGACAGTTCCAAAGGAGTGCTGTGGAGCTTCAGCTGATCACTTTCTAATGAAGCTGGCTTTTTTCTGCTGGGGAGAATCTACCCCCTGTGATGTCTTTGATTGCACAGAGCTTCAGGGCTTTCCCTCCTCTGGGAACGGTGGCCTAACCAGCTAGCAACCTTGTAAACACTCCAGCACTGTGAGTCTAGCATTGGGGGAGGGGGGGACCTGGAGTGACAGGTTTACCAGGGGAGTAAAGCGGTCATTAAGCCTAGATACCTTGGGAGTCAATGTTTAAAAAAACCTCCCTGTTAAATGGAGATTGGCTAATCTCCTTCTATAATTAGGAGGGCCTGGAGGCTGGGGATGTTCTTCTTCTCCAAGCTCTGTTTTGAAGGTTTAGGAAACAAGAAGTGATTTAGGAAGCCCAGAAGCTAGTGAATATCTTTGTAGCAGCTGACCCCAAGGAAAAGTGGAAAGTGAAAAGCATTTGGGACTTGTGCCTTCCAAGCAGATGCACATTTCCTGAAAAGTATGAATTTCATTATTATTTTTATTTTTTTTGCGACAGTCTCACTACATCGCCTTCGGTAGAGTGCGGTCGAGTCACAGCTCACAGCAATCTCCAACTCTTGGGCTTAAGCGATTTTCTTGCATCAGTTTCCCAAGTTGCTGGGACTACAGGCGCCTACCACAATGCCCGGCTATTTCTTTGTTGCAGTTGTCATTGTTGTTCAACTGACCCAGGCCGGGTTTGAACCTGCCAGCCTTGGTGTATGTGTCTGGCACCATAAGCACTGTGCTACGGGTGCTGAGCCAGTGAATTTTATTATTAATAGCAACAGTATTTCTGGTAAATTTTGTGGAATCTATTAACTGTACAGTTCTATGAGATTTTTCATGGTCTGAACACACCTGTGTGACAGGTGCCCCCAGGAGTTCCTCTCATAGCCCCTCCCAGGCACTATCCCACCTCCTGAGGGTAACTATCATCTTGACTTTTAGCATCATAGAATGCTTTGATCCTTAATACCAGGTTCTCAAATTCCAATCATCCCAGGGACTGTGCAGGATCCTTAATGCTGGGAGGGCCCTTCTGCCCCATAGAGGTGCATTTGGTAATTATAGTCAGGCAAAAATGCAGGCCCAGTTTTGGTAGGTAATTTGATTATGCAAGAGAAGCTGGAAGTCTAAATTTTTAAGTGAAATCTCATGATTCTGGAATGTTGGCAACTCATGATAGTTTAACATGCTCTGTTACATTTTGGCCTCTACCCAGGCCAAAAAAATATGCTTATGGGCTAAATTTGACCTGCAGGGTACCAGTGGGGGTGAGCTGGAGGGGTCCTCAGGTGTGTGGGGTGAAAACAGACCCAGTTTGGAGTAATTCACTGACATGGAAGGTCAGTGGAGGGGTGACCGACTTCGGGGTGTGTGTGTGTGTGTTGGGGAGGAGGACAGGGAAGCACTGCAGTGGCAGTGAGGACACCAGGGTAAGGAGGATTTTCTAGGCAGAGACCTGGGCTTAGCCCGAGCACCAGGTGGTTGGGAACTGCAAAGTGATCTGGTGTGGCCTTGGCAGGGGCTAGAGAAGTGAGCAGAAGCTAGTCACTGGGCCCTGGAAGGGCTGACTCAGGCAGTGAGGCTTGATCCTGCTTGATACTTTGGGTATCCACAAGGAAGAGCTTGTAGATACCCAAAGTGGCTCCTCTCTTGGTGTAATCATCTCCAGCTCGAGTGTAAGGCCCAGCACAAAATCGGTCAGAGCTCTGGTTTTCTCTGCTCCCCATAGATCCGCTTCAGCCTCAGCCAATAGCAGCCCTGACCCTGCAGGAGCTCCTGCCGAACAACTCAGAGTCCTATTTCTCTCCTGCCTCACAGTCCATCCTTGGGCATATCCTGATGGATTTGTCTGTAATGCCAACCCAGACTCTCCACTGTCACTGCCCCCACCCTGGTATGAGCCCTGGCATTACGCGCCAGGATCCATTTGCCAAGTCCCCTGGCTTCTGCCATCCTTCCCACAGTAGCTGGGTGGTCCATTGAAACTTAAGCCAGATGTGGCTCCCTCTCCCCAGACTCTTTGCCAACTTTTGCCTGGCTCAGAGTGAGTGCCTGAGTCCAGGTAGGGGCTCATGCAGATTGGTGATCTATCTCGCCAGCACCCCTCGCTCACTCAGCTCTGGCCTGGGCCACACTGCACCTCAGTTATCCCCCATAGACCGGGCAGGGCTTCTGCACTGGCTGTCTTCCAGCTGGAACTTTCTTCTCCTGGATATCCTCGTGGTTTGCTGCTATGTCCCCTTCAAGTCTTTGCTCTGATGTCACCTTCTCAGGGAGACTTCTTTGAGGCTCTCCCTTGTCCCCCACTCCCTGCTGTAGTTTTCGTCCCAGCCCTGAACCCCTGTGCATTCGGCAGTGTTCCTTCTTATTGGCGTTTTTTTGTGTTCCCTTCTCCCCAGTGCCAGTGTTCAGTGGAGCTCAGCGAGCGGATGAATGTCTTAGACAGAAACTTCAAATCTCCCTGTGCTCCTTCTGGATGTCCCTCAGGAGAGTATGGTCTGCAAGACAGAGTTCACCTGGGCTCTCCTGGCTCTGGATGCCCCAGAGAGGGTTCCCAGACAGTAGGTCCCAAACCCCACCCATGTACACACCAACAATAGTCTTGAGCCTAGAGAAGACCTGTAAAGCACACAGCTGTAAAGAGGGACTGGTTTTCCATTGTGTAAACTCATGATGAATATTGTACACCTGTTTAAAAGTGCTACTGAATTCCTTGTAGCTGTTTGTCCATGATAGATTTGCTTTGTCAACCAATGTCCTGAATGCCAATGTTCCAGTAGTTGGGAATCTTTTGCCTCATGCTAGACAAGGGCTAATAAGTGAGTCTGGAGGTCTCTGGCCATCCTTTATGCTGGTTCCTGCCAGGGACATTGCCCACAATGCCTTACTTTCACCTACCCTCCCCGCAGAGTAGCAGCAGCTGACAGTGAGCATGGGCTCACCTCCAGGAATCAGGCAATTCATAACCCGTTAACCTTGAATTCTGTGAGGCCTGCCACTCAGTAAGCCAGGGCTTGTTGGAACAGTTCTTGGCTTGGGAAGCATTCAAATTACCTCTTGCAATCAACATGCAAAATTAATTGTTGCACACCCTGGGCATCTGGGCACTCTGCACTGTGCAGTGTGAGGGGAGTTCAGTGAACATGGTCATCGCAGAGCGGAGACGGGGATGGGGAGTGCACAAATTTCCCGTTTTGCACAAGAGAGCCTGAAAAGGTTTGTGTAAGTTTGGGCAACTGATCTTGTTCAGGTGTTAATTATAGTGGCTGGCATTCATTGAATCTACTATATGATAAATGTGTGTTAAAGGTATGATCTCATTACAGCAGCTCAATGTGATATGCCTCTGAGGCATATTCCTTCCCTTTCTATAGTTACAGAAATTGAGGCTCAGAGAAGGTAAGTGACTTGTTCAAAGCCACACAGCTGGTTAAACCCCGGATTTGCCTGATCCCAAAGTCAGTAACGCCTGAGCAGTCTGCCCCTACCCAACTTTGAAGGTTTCAGGTTGGCAGCACTGGCATAGTATCCTTGCCTGGTGGCCACGACTTTGTATCCAGCAACGGACCTCTTGGGTTATGCTGTTCAGGATCTTGGAGGGTCAGAGGGGATGGCCTGTAAACGGAAGCCCTATTTGTCCTACCCAAAGATTTGGCCCTTGTATGGGTTACTCTGTGCCACTCTTCCTGCTGTTCTGTGATGTGACAGGGAATCCAGATGACAGCTCTTCCTAGACTCCGGGAGTGACCCCCAGGGGGCAGACAAACCTTTCAAACTCTATTCCCTGTAGGATAGCCCCCTGAACAGTCCTGCAACTCCACTCCAGGTCCATCATGCACTGGTCGGGGGCGCCCAAAGGCTGTGCAGCTCAGACCCTTGGGAGAACTCCTTTCTGGCGTAGGTCTCCTTTCTGGAACCCCTTCTGGGGAGGGTTCTGCTGGTCCGTGCCCCTCCTGGAGAACTCCAGCAGACTCTGCCCCAGGCTTCCATAGGCAGGGCCTCTTTGGGTCTCATGTGAGGTGACTCCTCTAGGCCACTTTTCTTGCCCCAAGTCGGCTGTGGGGATCCTTTTTCTGAGAGCGCCTTGCCCAGCATTCTCCTTGTTTCTCAGAGCCTGCACTCAGGCGCAGGTCTCTGTTGGGGCGTCCCTTCCCAGTTCTCCACCCGCGCCCAGTGCTGGGCGCCCCCTCTCCCGTACGGGCGGGCACCGGAACAGTGTCGCTGGCCGCCTGCAGGTGTCTCCCCACGGAGGGGCGCGCGTCCCTGCGCCGTGGCCGCTGCCAGGCGCCAGCGGCTCCTTGCCGAGGTGCACTTGCGCTCCGGGCTCCGGGCGCGCCGGAGCCGCTCCGCCGCCGCCGTCCGCCGCCCGCGCCCCCCAGCGCCGCGCCCCCACCCCGGGGGGGGGCCATGGGCCCGCGCCACGTCCGCCGCCGCCGATCTCAGGCGCCCGAGCCCCGGGGCGCGGCAGGCAGCGGCCGCTGACGCGGGGCGCCGGCGGCCAACTTCGCGTGCGGAGCTCCCCGGCGGTGCGGTCCCGGCGGCACGGGCGGCATGAAGACGAGCCGCCGCGGCCGAGCGCTCCTGGCCGTGGCCCTGAACCTGCTGGCGCTGCTCTTCGCCACCACCGCCTTCCTCACCACGCACTGGTGCCAGGGCACGCAGCGGGTGCCCAAGCCAGGCTGTGGCCAGGGCGGGCGCGCCAACTGCCCCAACTCGGGCGCCAACGCCACGGCCAACGGTACCGCCGCCCCCGCCGCCGCCGCCGCCGCCGCCGCGGGGAACGGCCCCCCTGGCGGCACGCTCTACAGCTGGGAGACCGGCGACGACCGCTTCCTCTTCAGGAATTTCCACACCGGCATCTGGTACTCGTGCGAGGAGGAGCTCGGCGGGCTCGGTGAGTGAGCGGCGGCGCCAGCGGGCTCGGCTCCGGCTCCCCCGGGGCTGCACGGCCCCTGCGGCCCGAGCCCCAGCCTCAGCCCCAGCCCCGCGCTCCCTCTTCCCGGCAGGGCGAGGGGCCCCGAGCCGCTGCCGCGACACGGTTGCCGGCGCTCCGCAGGGCTGGGGAATCGTTCGGGGGCGGAGGACGCGCGTTTGCAAGGTCCGGGGGCCAGAATGTTGGGCGTCCGGGACGCCTTGCGTTTGAAGGTTCGAGGCAGAACTCTGGCCCCTTGCGAACGCCCGCTGGCGGCTTAGGGGACCTTGTCGCGCGCTGGGAAGGTGCGTCTCCCAGGAACCCACCCCAGCTGCCGGTCGGAGGGCGCGCGTTCCTCTCCAAGCCTGAACTCATCGCCATGCTCACCCCCTCCTCATCCTCTTGCAGGGCACTAGGTACCCTCACCCACTCCAGGGCGTCTTTGGGGGTGGCGCTGGTGCAAGGACTCTTGCTACGAGCTACTCTTCCCACCGCAGAGCCTCAGAATCAGGAACCAAGGGGTTCATTCTTCTACCAGACGGAAATGGGGAGTGGAGGCAGTCCCGGGAAGCCAGACCCGCCCAGAGGCACCCCTACTGCCAGAAGCCAGGGAGCCCTCTGTGCCAGACCCCCTTTCGGGAGAGGATGCTACTGGCGAGAAAGGAGGCAGGTGGGAAAGAGGGGACAGCTCAGTGAACTCCAGGTCATGGAGTCCGAGGGTCTTAGCTTAGCGCAAGATTGCAATCAGAATGGGGGGCTGACTTTTCAGATGACCGATTAAACTGCTCGGTTGCTTATACCCCTTTGTCTGCCCTCGGAGGCAACCAGGGCTGGAGAGAGCGTCCTGAGGCAGACAGCTAGGCAGTGGCAGGGCTCAGGGGACCACCCCCTGACAGCGGCTTGGCCAGATCTTGGGTGGTGCTGGCCCATGAGACCCGGTGCCTCTGAGGGGGTGTTGCTCCACTGCAAGTGCTGGGTGCCTCCTGAGTGAATTGACCTCTTTCTCCAAGGTTATAACTCCTCCATGCCTGCATAGTTCTGACCTGAGGATGGGAGTGGTTGCCAATCCATAGTTTGCCCTGAGTAAGCCATTGGCTTAAGTGGCTTAAAGGACAGAGGGAAGAAGGTGCAAACCTAGCAAGGAGCTTCAGGCCTTTGCGCTAGCTGCCCCCTCTTCCTAGGCTCCCAGTCCCCATACTTCTCTAGCTGGCTCCCCTTTAGCTCTGGTGGGACTCTTCTTCTCGCCTTGTGAGTCAGGATCCTCTGGAGAGAAGACCTTAGGACTCCACCCTTTGGAAGTAGGGTCTCTTGGTCTTTGATCTCACCACTGCCTTTGTCTCCTCATGCTTGGCACAACTTGGCACAACTTGACATTTTCTAGCACCTGCCTTTGGTCACAAGCTTGTTGCCACTCTCCCCATGGGATGTCACTCTGTAAGAGCCAGGCGGTGTTGGTCTCATTCACGGTTGCTCTCGCTGCCTCTGGGTAGTGTCTAGAATATAGTAGGTTTTTGATAAGTATTTGCAGGTTAGATATTGGATAAGACTTGGCACAATGGACCCTGGGAGGCTTCCCAGGGTGATGATGGCTGTAGCTCAATTCTGGGGGTGTCCACCAGAACTTTTCTGTGATTCTACTTGAACCCTGTCTGCCATTTGAGAAAGATACACGTGTTTGAATAGGGTCCTGTCCCCTCCAGTTCCATCCCACCAGACTCACTGGTTGGTGTATCCCAGTGTGTATTCAGGACTTGAATATTTACTATGGGATATTATAAAACATGTTAGCTTCAAAAGGCATCTTGGCTAAAATTCCCTGCCTTTTACACAGCCCAACCCTAACCTCTCATACAGAGGCCTTGCTGTTGGGAACACCTGTGTCCTTCAAGGTAGAGGTCCCTGCATATCTTTCTCCAAGTTCAAGATGTTTCCAAGGTTCAGGACTAACACTTCTATCTCTTGCCAAGCTTCTCCTTTGTGTAGAATCCCAGCCTCCTTGCTCTCTTCCTTTGTGTACACACTTGAAAATACAACACTGTGTCTTGCACTGAAACTGTCCTGTCCCTACCTCTGTGGAGTGTCCTGGCCCGGGCTGGTCAGCTGAGCCTCTTGATGATTTGCAGTCTCTCCTGGCTGCTTCCTGAAGGTCATGGCCCTAATGCTTGCAGTTATTTCTTTGTCGCTCAACCAGGGCTTGACTTGGGATATTTAAACCTGAGTAATTAAAAAAATATATTAATTGAAAAATATTGAAAAACGTTAGCTAACGTTTATGGAGCCAGTAAGCTGCTCCAGGCCCTGTTAAAACTTTTCACCTCCCAAATCCTGGTCACTGCCTTTGAGGTAGACACTTCTAGGGGACTCAATTTTTCAGATGCGCAATTTGAGGCTCAGAGAGGTTTCTGACAAGAGAGCCTGACTTGTCTTCTTGAGAATAGAAAAGAATTAGAGTGAAGGGATGGGGAAGAGAATGGTGCAGGTGGGGGAGGTCAGAGAAGGAGAGGTTTTGGGGGCCCAGCTAAGACCTTCACTCCCACGCCTCCGATAGTTATAAACATGGATCGTTAATTTGTTGGGTAAATAAAACAAATTCACAATTTTCTCTTGGCCACTGTTAGCTAGAGATGATCCCTCCCAGAAAATCACAGTTTTCCTCTCTGGGAACTTAGAAAACAGTTATCAGCTTGTCAGTGCTGGTGAGAAATTTGGGAGGTGCAAGCCAGCTGAGGTGGTTTCTCCCGCCAAAATCCTGCCTTTTAGACCGCTGTGGTCCTAATAGGGTGTTAGAAGTACCAGGCCTCAAACTTTTGTTGCCATGACAATCCTTTTTGTGGGTTCTATGACCAGTTTACTTTTTTTAACGTGAAGAGGAAAAAACACCCAAACAGCCCCTTGAACAAAATCCTGCCTCCCACCTCTAACCATCGAGGATGAACGTTCTTCCTACCCTTCCCATGAAACTATAGGCAAAGCTCTCTTCCCTTCTTGGCGTTTTATATACACCCAAATGAAAACACCAACCAGCGAATCCTAACCTCTCTGGGAAAAGCAGCTGCTAACTGTTCCTTCCTCTTGAACGCCTGTTCGCCTGTTCGCCTGTTCGGTAATTTCTTTCTGTGCTCAGAAAAACCTCTCCCCACTTTGGGCAGCCACAGGGAAATCTAATAAGCCCTTTTTCTCACACTAAAAATCTACAGCATTCACAAAGAAAACTGCAGCCTGTACGAAACAGACACACTTTCACCAGACCCAGCACAAAGGAACCTTTTCTCCTTCCTCCAAGAAGGAGCATCGGCATCCTTCCACACACAGAAAGGGAAGCGTGGCCTTGACACAGAATCACCCAGAGCCCTTCACACAGATTGGATTTCTCTTCTTTAGATGCTAGGGAAGGTTGGGGTGGGGGCAGATGTGGGCATTCTGGGGAGTGGGGGTGGGGCAAACAGAGGAGAGGCCTGGAGGAGGGAAGAATGCAGGTCTGGGAGTGAGGGTGATGGTGGAGCAGGTGAGAGCTTGTGCCAGCTGTGGGGCACAGGTGACAGTCGGGGGGTGTTGGGCCCATGTATTGGACTTCATTCTGCACCCATTTGAGCCTGAGAATATGGGTGGCTTGGGAAGAGTGCCCAGCAGGATCTTGGGGGTAGGTAGTTGTAAGGTTGCCTGGAAGGAGGTGGGATTAGAGAGACAAAAAGGCAGAGACCAGTCTTAGGGCCAGGCAACTGGGTGGAGCCAGAAGATGCATGTGGGACCCAGGCTGGGGACCAATGTGCGCTGCACAGTGGCAACCCCACCTGCAGTCCCAGAGACTTTGGAGGAGGAACACATTTCCACTGGACTCTAAAACCACTCTTCATGTAGAACAGGAAGAAGTTCAAGGCCAGGCGCCACCTCTTACTAGCAATGTGGCTTTAAGACAGAGCTGCCCTCGTTTGCCCTGTAGATGGGGACTGTTGATGTGAGGAGTCAGTGAACTCCCTGGGCCATTCTGGCCTCAGTGCCTTTGCACAGGGTGTCCCCTCTGCCTGGAATGCTCTTTCCCCAGATGTGTCCAAGAGCATTTTCCACAACTTCAAGTCTGTGCTTAGTTCTCTCCAGCCACATTTTCTGCTTAACTTTTATTCAAGCACTTCCTGCCATGGACCTCACCTCAGTGTTGTTATTTTGTGTTTGTTAGCCAGCTCCATAAGGCGGGCACGGATCTTTCACTTGCGTTGCCTGCTGCTGGCTCCCCGGCACTTAGAGGCCAGCACAGAGTCAGGGCTCAGTGGATATTAGTGGAATGCACTTTGGCGGTTGTTATTATTGCTGCTCTTGGGATCTGGTTCTTTCCCCAGGTTGGGGTGGGGGCTGACAGGGGTCCTCTCCCCTTCTTGTGAGGTCCCCTCTATGCACCCCCACTCCCGCATGAGTGAGCCTGGGAGAAGACACCCGCCTCATCTTCTTTTTCTACAGAGAACCCCAGCTCTTCTACCTGGTTCCCTAAATTATCTGCAACATTTTCACTAGTGTGAGGACCTGTGGGATGTCCTCAACCAGAGAGTTTCTAGTGCTTGGGAATATGTTGGTATAATATTTGGATGTATTTCTTTGCTTTAAAAGCTTTTAAATTTCTGGCTCAGCGCCTATAGCTCAGTGGCTAAGGTGCTAGCCACATACGCTGGAGCTGGTGAGTTTGAACCCAGCCCGGGCCTGCTAAACAGCAATGACAATTACAACAAGAAACCAGCCGTGAGTTGTGGTCATCTGTAGTCCCAGCTATTGGGAGGCTGAGGCAAGAGACTCTCTCAAGCCCAAGGGTTTGAGGTTGCTGTGAGCTGTGGCGCACTCTACAGAGGGCGACATAGTGAGACACTGTCTCAGAAAAAAAAAAAAAAAAACATTTTTTTTTTTAAATTTCTTAACTGGAGATGGTGGTTCATACCTGGAATCCTAGCACTCTGGGAGGCCAAGGGGGTGGATTGCTTGAGCTTAGGAGTTCAAGACCAGCCTGAGCAAAAGTGATACCCTCTCTACTAAAAAGAGAAAAACTAGCTGGGCATTATAGCAGGTGCCTGTAGCCCCAGCTCCTTGGGAGGCTGAGTCAAGAGGATCTCTTGAGCCCAAGAGTTTGAGGTTGCTGTGAGCTATGTTATCACAGCACTGTACCCAGGGTGACAGAGTGAGATTCTGTCTCAAAAAAAAAAAAAAAAAGACCCAGTTTTAAAAAAAGTCAAAAAAAATTTTTTAAATTTCTGTTTTTTAATTTCAGTAGATTTAGGGGTGCAAGTTGAATTCCATTTACGTGTCAACATTGTATACTGGGGGGAGCTTGATATTGTATTGCCAAGCTTTATGCTGGGAATATCTGAAAAACAAAGATTTGGACTTTGGAAGGTATTACAAGTCCTTGACAAGTGGGTGCCATAGTTATCCCCATTTTTCAGATGAGGAAACTGAGGCACAGAGAGGTAAATTTACTTGCCTAAGGTCACATAGCTGATAAGTGGCAGAGCTGGATGTACACCAGGCAGGAGGTTCTGGACCCCAGCTCACTCGGCTGTACTACACTGCCTGCCCCCGTCATATTCCACTATGCCTCCCACACCCCTGGCCCCATTCAGCAGGCTTCCTGAGTTCCTCCATCTGCCTCATGGGGAAGAGTTGTGAGCCCCAGGCTCACCTGCAGGCTCTGATGCCAGCGTGGCTAGTGGCTTTGTGTAAGTCACATTCTCTCACTCTCTGGACTTTTCTTTCCTTGTGTGTAACATGAGGGTTTTGTTTTATTTTTTGTCTGTATGATGGAGGTGGCTGATCATTGTTCTCTCGACCATAGGCTTTGGGGCCAGTTTGGCTTCCAGTCCCCGCATCACTACTTGCCTTCTGTGTGCCCTTGGGTAGGGCTTTGCCCTCTCTGGGCCTCACTTTCCTTGGCAGGGGCCTGAGGATGATATCTGCCTCACCATGGCATTGTTGGAGTTAAATCAGATGACTCATGAAGCACCTCAACCTGGCCCTCAGGTCAGAGGCTGCACTTAGCTGGCCCTCGGTCTGCTCTGAGCTGTGTGTCCGTTTTGTTTGGCTCTGCAGTGTTTCCAGTGTCTTTGAACAGTTTGTCAAGAGTTGAAAATGGAGGTGCTTCCCAGAAACATCTGGATTTATGGCTTTTCTTGAGAAGCTGTCAGATCTGCCTGTACTGGGCCCAGGTTCCTGTGGGAGGGTGGCTGTCCCTGCCCACAGCCCATGCCCTATCCCACCTCCTCACTGTTTACGTGAATTGTCATCCTTCTGGGCACTCAGGCACCACATGTCTGCATCTTCTGCGATGCTCCAAGTCTGGTCCATTGACCAGTCCTGCCTCCTGCATTCAGAGTACAGCCCAGCCCAGCCTGACAGTGTCCTACAGGCCCCCTGCTCCTGCCTTTGGCCCAAGGCTCTATTCTCCACCCAGCAGTTAGAGGGGCCCTGTCATGTCTGAGCCAGGTCACCTCCATCCTCTGTCAGAACCTAGGACACATTCTGCCTCACTCAGGGTCATAGCTGAAGGTCTTCTGATGCCTTCCGGGCCTGCTGTGACTTGCCCTGCTGCCTCTCTGACCATCCCTCTCTTCTCCACCCTCACAGTAACTCTGCCCCAGCCACACCAGCCCCACCAGCCCCCTTGCTGGGCCTAGTGCAGTCCCAGAAGCTCCTGCCTTGGGACCCTTGCACTTGCTGTACCCTGTCTGTGACTCCTTCCCCATAAAGCCATAAGACTCCCTGCTTTCTCGGGCAGGTCACTGCCCAAGTATCCTCTTGTCAGTGAGGCCTCCTGGCCCACCCCGTCGAAATCTGCCACGTCATTGCCCCCTAGCACGTCCCTCCCACCAGTTTCCCCAGTGCTCTAACTGCTGTCTCACCACTGCAGAGCATGGTTGTTTCTATCTATTCTCCCTGACCCTTGCTGGCTCTGTGGGGACAGGCTGTGGTCCATTTCACATAATGCTACTTCCCAGAGCCTGGGCAAGCTGGCCCTTTGTAAGGGTTCAGTGTGCCAGCTTGTCTAGATTCTGGGATGGGTTAGTAGACCGAGACTTTAGGCGGGACTCGATTAGTACTTGGTATGCATTTGGGGTTCTAGGAAATTCTCTGTGCAGAGAGAGGCCTGGGCTCTGTCCTCTGTGCCTGTCATTCCCATGGACTTGACACATGTTCTTTCTTTCTTCCTCCCTCTCTTGCTTTGCTCCCAAGAAGAGGTGTTTAGTGGGACACCGTGAGGAGCTGGAGGGGCTCATGGTCATCCCCATGTTTAAATTCTGGGGTGCTAACTTGGGCCCATCTTGGGGGTGTGCTGTGATCTCTGGCCTCTGTGCTGCCTGCAGGATGGTGGTGCTTAAGCTCTTTTGGTCCCAAGTCACAAAAACAGTCTTGACACCAAGTGGGAATAAAGGAGTTTATTAGAGTGATGTTGCTGCTCATGGGGTCCAGGCCAAGGGGAAATCAGAAGTGCTTGGGGGTCAAAGCTAGGGCCTCCCTTGGGTCCAGAGCCACTAACCAGGGTCCTACAGGGCCAGGCTGCAACCCTAAGAGGGTGAGGGAGGGAGGATGGGGGCAAGTGCTTCCCACTCCAGGTGACCATTATTGCACGATGGGGGCCCACAAAGTACCAACTGTCCATGTTTGTCAAAACTTCAGGTTTTTAACAGCCTAAATGCTCATCAACCCAGGAATGGATTAATAAGCTGTGGTATATGTATACCATGTAATACTATCCAGCCACTAAAAATGACGGAGACTTTACTTCTTTTGTGTTAACCTGGATGGAAGTAGAACACATTATTCTTAGGAAAGCATCACAAGAATGGGGAAGCAAGAATCCTATGTACTCAGTTCTGATATGAGGACAATTAATGACATAGTACCCGGTGGGGGGTGGGGGATGGGGAGAGCAGAGAGAGGGAAGGAGGGAGGGGGTGGGAGGGTCATAGAGGTGGTTCACTTTTTGGGGTGGAACACTATTATAGGAGGATCTTTCTCTAACACAGGCAATCAGTGTAACCTGTTTCTTTGTACCCTCAATGAATCCCTAGCAATAAAAAAAACAAAAAACAAAATAAAAAACTCCAGGTTTTTTTTTGAGACAGAACCTCAAGCTGTCACCCTGGAGAGAGTGCCATGGCATCACAGCTCATAGCAACCTCCAATTCCTGGGCTCAAGCGAGTCTCCTGCCTCCGCCTCCCAAGTAGCTGAGACTACAGGCACCCGCCACAATGCCCGGCCATTTTTTGGTTGCAGCCGTCATTGTTGTCTGGCGGGCCTGGGCTGGATTCGAACCGGCCAGCTTAGGTGTACGTGGCTGGTGCCTTAGCCCGTTGAGCCACAGGCGCTGAGCCAAAACTCCAGGTTTTTATATGAAATCTCTTGATTGTTAACATTTGATAACTAATTCAATTTAAAGAAACCACACCTGGTCTGCAGGCCGAACTCAAATACTTCTGAGGGGTGGGCAGACCCTCGTCCTGCCAGGCTTTAGCTCCTAGGCTAGAGGTCTGTGGGTCCAGCTCCAGGGCCTGGGTCGAATGACTCACGGTCTTGAGAGAGAGTCTGATTGGCCAGTGTGGATCGGGCGGCCCTGGCTGCTCTGTGCTGGGAGTGGGAGACATCGACCACGGAACCTGATCCTGCGGGTGGGTGGGCAAAACTTTGAGATGGGGTCTTGGACAGTCAGACCTGATATCCAGGACTCTAGAGCCCAATGCCAACCACAATGGGAGCACAGAAAAAGCATTTGTCATCATAGAGTCTTGTGTTAGAAAAGTCCAGGGTGGTGGCATGGCTAGATCAAGCAATGTTGTTGGGACTTTGTCTCTTCCTAGCATTTGGCTCTGCCTTCCTCTGGGTTAGCTTTGTCCTCAGGTGGGCTATCCTTGGGCAGTAGTCCCTGAGGACTTTGAACTTACTGCCTTTGGGGAAAAAGAGAGATCTTCTTTGCTAAGGTGTATACAAAAGTCCTAGAACTGGTTCTTAATGCCTCAGCGTGGATTGTGTCCTGACCCACAGACCTGTCAGTGGGGCCAGTGGGATGGATTGTGTTGGAAGGCCAGGCCTTGATCACATTCTCACCATGGGAGATGAGGACAGCATTGCCTAAAGCATGTAGAAGAGAGGGTGCATCAGTTAGCTATCATCACAGTAATGCTGTGTAACAACTGCAAAGCTTCAGTGGCATACAACTGCAAATATTTATTGAGCCCCAGTCTGTGGGTCAGTGATTTAGCTTGGGCCATGCTAGGTACTCCCACATATAGAGTTTACTGGTTCTTGTGTGGAGCAGTGGAGGCCACTGGGCTGTATGTCTCTTGTCTTCCAACAGGCTAGCCTGGCCAGATTCTCAGGGTGTCAGAAATGTGGAAGCTGGAGCAAGTCAAAAGGTGCTCCCAATTTTCAAGCCTCTACTTACTTCAGGTTTGCCTATATGCCATTGGCCAAAGCAAGTCACATGGCTGATTCCAGCACTGATGTGGGAGGACACTGCCAGCTTACAGCGGCCAAGAGCCTGGCTGAGGGGTGGGTTGAGGAATTGGGCCATTAAAACAATCACTCTTGGCTGAGTGCCTGGCTCACCCTTGTAATCCCCGCACTCTGGGTGGCAGAGGTGGAGGGTTGCTTGAGCCCAGGAGTGGGGGACCAGCCTGAGAAGCATAGTGAGATCCTGTTTCTAACAACAACAACAAAAAAAATTAGCCAGGCATAGGGGCAGGCACCTGTAGTCCCAACTACTTGGGATGCTGAGGCAGGAGGATCACTTGAGCCCAGGAGTTTGAGGTTGCTGGGAGCTGTAATGACACCACTGCACTCCTGCACCGGTGACAGAATGAGATTGTCTCAGGAAACAAACAAATAAACAACCCCCCCAAAAAACAATCACCCTATCACAGATGGTTCCTCAAGATTGAGGGTGGTCCCAATAAAGGGACCACATAGAGTTGGTCATGGGCACAGTACAGACACTGGAGTTCATGGCCACCTCTTCCGTCCTTTCACCCAGTCATTGCGGCTGTGCCTGAGTTCAGAGGTTTCCATTTTGGTGCAGCGGGGCACTATGATGATGCGCTGGCACTGGGGACCTTCATCCCAGAGATGCAGATTCACAGAAACACAAGATTCGGCCCCCGTTTTCCTCAGGCCCATCACTGGAGCCCAACAGGTGAGGCACTTTGATCCATCTGGTGGGCCTCAGACATGGGCCCAGTGCTGCAGAATCATTGAGATTCAGATGTCTAGGGCCTTGCCCTTGGACCTTCTGCTTGGTGGTTCTGCTGTGCCCAGGAATCTGCATTTCCAACCAGGGCTTTCTGGAGCACAGCCAGGCAGTGTGCCAGCGTTTTGTCCCCTTTTATTTTGCAGCCCAAGATGGGCAGGACTGGGGTGGGTCTCTGCAGAGTGCTCCCTCTTGGTCCAGCTCCTGTCCTCTGCTCTGGCCTCTCCTGTGCCACCCTCTGCCTGTTCTGTTGCATTGTGCAGGCCTCCCTGAGCCACCCAGGGTCATTTACCACCTCAGGGCTTTATGTTTTCCTTGTTTGCTCAGTGGCCACATCCATAGGTTCTCCAGCCCCCTGCTGTCTCCTGTCAAGGTCTCTTTTCTTCACTGCACAGGCCACTTGCTGAAATGACCTTGTGGAGTTATTTCTGTGTGTGTTTACGATTTGTATCTCCTGTCCTATAGTGAGCACCTTGTGATCACCATGATTAACTTCCCCACCGTGGTGTCCCCATGACCCGGTGGCCCTTAGCAGGTGGCAGAATCCCTTTGGATGGGAGATCTGATTGCCAGTGTCTGGTCATTCCATGGAACATGCGCATGAAATGCTCACAATGGAATTATAAACCAAAACCAGGGCCACTAGGGATGGGGAAACTTGGGGGAGGGGATGGGAGGGAGCAGGTGGCAGCAGGACCAGACAGACCAGTGCTGATGCCCTCCTGGGTGGAGCCTGGGCTCCAGGGTCTCTTGACCTGAAGGTCCTGAGGAAGGTGTGGCCTGGGAGGGGCACTGATGGTGACACTGTTCAGAACAGAGGAAACTGGAGTTTTTCAACATTTTCTGGCTTGTGAGAGGGAACAATGGCTCTCTGTTTCCTCACCTGAAAGGTGGGGGTAATAGTAGAACTGAGCTCTTGGATTGGGTCCTTCCTGTAATTCCCGGTCACTTTTTATCCACTATAGCTGAGAGGCCAGAATCTCTGTCCAAAAATAGTCCATTGACTCCAAAAATTAATACAGTGAAACTGAGTTCTGTCTGGACCGTGGCCTGGCCCCAAAACTTGGCTGCAGGCTACAGCGTCTCCTCTCAGGGGCTGTCCCTCTTCCCCGATGGTGGCAACTGGGCAGGGCGCCTTGTGCTGAGCTTCTGGAAGCATTGCTGGGTGGGTACCAGGCTGGAGATGCAGAGTCCTGCCAGGGCAGTGGCTGTGGCAGCCTTGCCCTGTGTCCCAGCTTCCCCAGGGTGTGGGTCAGGGATGGCCCGGGGGCAGGGGAGGGAAGGAGACAAACATTGTGAGTGCTGACAGAGACACGGGGACACAGGAAATGGCTGAGATGGGGCAGAGGGAGCCAGAGTGAAGCGAAGGGGGGAAGGGAGATGTGCAGAGGGAGGGAAGTGGAGAGACGGAGACCCAGAGAAAGACATGAGACACAGGGGAAGATGGAGGCACAAACACAGAGATTCACGCAGATGGAGATACAGAGAGAAACAAGAGACAGAGATGGAAAAAGAGGAAGGGAGACAGCAAGGGAGAGAGAGACACATTTGCACATATGTGTGCTGACACGCAGGGAGGGGAGGGCAGGGCGTGTGAGGCGAGGTGGGAGGCACACATGTCCCTTTCTGCTTACTCTTTCCCAGGAGGGCTGTGTCCAGACAAGAGGCCCTGCAGGGGAGCATCTCCGCCCTGGGCCAGCCGGCAAGTGGGCAGCTGGGCCAGACCCTCCCTCGGCCTCCCCTCCCCCTCCCCCTTGGTGGCAGTGGGTGGGCACAATGTTTGGAGGAGGGGTTTCAGTCCCTTACTGGCCCCTCTCCAAATTGTACAAGTAACAGTAATAATAAGTCGTTATGTAAGGTCTGAAGAGAATAGTGAAAACATCCCAGGAAAACTGCTATTTTTGTGAGTCTCTCACACTCTAAGTAAACCCAATGTGTGGGAAGTCGCCAGGATTGTGCCCCTGTCCCCTCTGAGCACGCTTGTGGAGCCTTCACTCTCCTTGTGTGTGTCTGTGTGTCTGCCCTTCTTTCTGGGCCTTTGTCCATCCACCTTTCTCCATGGGGGCCCCCTGCTGGCAGGGGGAGGCTACCAGCTGCCCTCCAATGTCCTCTGCCGGCCTGGTCCCCTGCAGCCCTACCTCTTGGGAGAGCTCGTAGGTGGCCCTGGAAGAAGCATGGAGGAGGAAGACCCCTGCATCACAGTTGGGCAGTGGCTGTCTCTGCTCAGTGGAACCTCCCCTCATGCCCCACACCAGCTGCCTGCTCCTCGGCCCTCTTCGGCCATGGTTGTGCCGCTGTAACAATCTGCAGATCTGTGAGGCTTCAGACAAGCAGAGTTCGTTTCTTGCTCATGTGACATGCCCCCAGCAGGTCAGGTGGAGACTGTAGCATGCTGTCCTCGTTCGACTCTGGATCCCATGGCTGTCGAGGTTGGGAAGGCAGAGGAGTTTCTGCCTACAGGTGGCATGTGCTGTCCTGCCTGCATTTCCCTGGCCACTTCTGCTTCCTCAGAGACTGCAATTGCAGTCCTCCCATGCGGAGAGGAAGCAGAGCGCTGGGAACATTGGTGACAGCACAGGTGACTCCCCCACCCCCACTTGCCCTCTCAGCCCCATCTCAGCAAATGACAGCACTGTCTTTTCAGTTTCTCAGGCAAAAGGTTGGACTCTTCTCTTTCTCTTTCCTTTCCTCTCTTTCTTTCCTTCTTTCTCTTTTTCTCCTTTCTCTCTCTCACGCACGCACACGCACACGCACACGCACAAAACGATCAGTCCATTAGCAAATCCTGTTGGCTGTTTTTCAAATCACATCCAGGGTCTGGCCATCTCTCCCTGCCTGTCTCCTCTGCCACCTGGGCTGAGTCTGTGCCGTCTGTTGCCTGGATAATTTCAGGTCCCCACCCTGCCTTCATGTGTCCCCACAGTTGGCAGAGCACCCCCCAGCCCCCACCGCCTTTTGTACACTATCGAGTCTCTCTGCTCAGCCCCTCCAGTGGCTCCCGTCTCACTCGGGGCAAAGTCAACATCCTCCCAATGGCTTCAGTGGGATGTTTTCACTGGTCATTCCTTTCCATTTTATTCTCTGCCTTATCTCGTCCCGGCTTTCTCTGCCCCAGCCCCACTGTTCTCTTGCCTTCTGCTCACACAGCTCCAGGCAGGCTCCTGCCTCGGGGCCTTTGCACTAGAGGTTCCCTTAGCCCCAAACTCTTTCCCCAGAGTTCCACTGCCTCACTTGACTCACACATTCCCTTGTGAGCGAGGCCTTCCATGGTCACCCTATTGGACACTGCAGCCCCTACCCCTAGCACACCCTTTTCTACTACGCATCTTAATTTTTTTTTCATAACAGTCCTCCCCACCTGACATGCCAGTCGCAGAATCTACCTCAATGCCTCAGTGATGTGCAGCCCACGCTTTGAAAATCACTGTCTGCATCAACTCTTTGTTTTATGAACAAGAAAAACTCAAGGCACTGAAGGAAAAGGCCCTTTTTTAAACCATCCCCAAGTCACTGGCAGAGCCGGCCCCAGAACTGAAGCCCTGCTTTCTAGTTGCTGACCTTTGATTACCCCTTGAGGATCCACTGAGACCTTGACCATCAGTGTTTTGACTTATGCCCTGTTGGTCAGAATGACTATTCTTTTAAAAATGCCTGCATACTCCTTCCCCAAAAGCCAAATTTCCTGGGACTCGTAGGAAATGAACAGTTGGAATTACTCAGGCTTTGAATTCTCATTCATTCTTTCATTCACTTTTATGAACACCTACTATATGCTAGGTTTTGTCTAGGCGCAGGGGTTATAGCAGGAAACAAGGCAGATACAGGGCTTATGTTCTAGAAAGGGAACATGGAAAACAAGAGTTTATTTATTTATTGTGCATGTAAACTATATTTATTGAGCCCCTACCAAGGCCTCTGTGGATTCAGTGGTGCATAAAACAGACAAAACTCTTGTCTTCATAGAGCTTATATTCTAGAGGGGATGGACAGTGAGAACAGCTATGTCAGTTATTGTGGCTTATACAGCACGGGACTCAGACTAAGAATGCGCCTGTGGGACTCAGAGGAGTGATTGGGCCCCCCGATGGGGTGAAAGCTAATAGGCTCTTGAGTGCATAAGCCACAACATCTCTTCGACTTTTGAACTCTGCTTTTAATTTTTTCTCTAATTATAATGGAGTAAAATTTTGAGACCTAAAATTTTGCATGAACCCTTACCTGCTGGCCAATTTGTTTTGACCCTTAAAATACAGTAGAACCAAGAGAAAAAGTTAATTTAATTCAAATTGCGGCTGGGGGAAAGAGGAGGGAGGAGGATTGATGTGCTCCCACCTCATGGGCACAATGTAGGGGTACATGACACACTCCTGGGTGTGGGACACAACTACCACAGGGACTTTACCTAATAAATGCAAACATTATAACCTAATTGTTTATATATATATATATTTTTTGAGACAGAGCCTCAAGCTGCCACCCTGGATAGAGTGCCATGGCATTACAGCTGACAGCAACCTCAAATTGCTGGGCTCAAGCGAGTCTCCTGCCTCCGCCTCCCAAGTAGCTGGGATTACAGGCGCCCGCCACAACGCCCGGCCATTTTTTGGTTGCAGCCGTCATTGTTGTTTGGCGGGTCCAGGCTGGATTCGAACCCGCCAGCTCAGGTGTATGTGGCTGGCGCCTTAGCCCATTGAGCCACAGGTGCTGAGCCAATTGTTTATATTTTAATATTAATCTGAAATAATAAAAAAAAAGAAATACAGTAGAACCTCTATACGTTGACCACCCAAGGGACTCTAACAGACTGGTCAACATAAGGAACTAGGCGTACTGTACTGATGTGTACATGTGGTACGTGTCCCATCTATGAGAATTAGGTCAACTTAAGGAGGTGGTCGGTGTGGGGAGGTGATCAACTATGGAGGTTCTACTGTACTTTCTAGGACTGTTACTATCATCTTTAAAGATTTGTCCTCCTTTGTATACTAAGAGATTATTTGGAAGGATTTTCTGGAGTCTGTCTTGCTTCTTTAGGCCGGCCTGCCTTCCTTCCTTCCTTCCTTCCTTCCTTCCTTCCTTCCTTCCTTCCTTCCTTCCTCCCTCCCTCCCTCCCCCTCTCTCTCCCTCCCTTCTTCCCTCCTTCCCTCCCTTTCTTCAATCACATGAATACCTACCAGGAATACTTGGTGAATGTCATAAAAAACAAGGTCCTTGCCCACTTCTAGTGGAGGGAATGAATAAATTAAAACAGGCAAATTGGGCGGTGCCTGTGGCTCAGCGAGTAGGGCGCCAGCCCCATATACCGAGGGTGGCGGGTTCAAACTCAGGCCCCGCCAAACTACATCAAAAAATGGCCGGGCGTTGTGGCGGGTGCCTGTAGTCCCAGCTACTTGGGAGGCTCAGGCGAGAGAATCGCCTAAGCCCAGGAGTTGGAGGTGGCTGTGAGCTGTGACGCCGTGGCACTCTACCAAGGGCGACAAAGTGAGACTCTGTCTCTAAAAAAAAAAAAGAAAAATAGGCAAACCAATAGATTCTTATAGACACTAGTGCTATGAATGTTATGAAACAGGGTCATGAAGGAGCTTTTGAGGGCATAGCTTTTGCTATGGTATCTGGAAGCTTATTTGACAGGGTAACATTTGAACTGAGACCTGAATAGACAGGAGTGGTCTGGGGGTGTGGGGTGGTGATCACACAGAATTCTAGGAGGTAGGGGAGGGGATTGCAGTGCTGGAAGAATAAGTTTGTCTTTGGTAATTATTCACTTTAGTTTTCTACTTCCTGAGTCAAGTTTAGTGAGTTGTTTTCTCAGAAAATCATTTCTTCATCAAGAGTTTCAAATTTGTTTGCATAAAATATAACAGTATATATATAATATATAATAACATATATTATATATGTATATATATATAATTTTTTTTTTTTGAGACAGAGTTTCACTATGTTGCCCTCAGTAGAGTTCCGTGGCATCACAGCTCACAGCAGCCTCAAACTCTTGGGCTTAAGCGATTCTCTTGCCTCAGCCTCCCAAGTAGCTGGGACTACAGGCATCTGCCACAATGGCTATTTTTGTTACAGTTGTCATTGTTGTCTCAGCTGGCCCAGGTTGGTTTTGAACCCACCAGCCTCAGTGTATGTGGCTGGCTCTGTAACCACTATGCTACGGGTGCCAAGCCAACAGGGCATATTCTTAGGATTAAAAGAAAAAGCCCTTCATTGATGAGTTTCCTTTTCTGACTCCTCATCTCGTATATTTGTGAGTTTTTTCTTTTTCCTTTGATTTGTCTTATCCAAGTCTGCTGTGGGTAATATGGGCCCTGGTGAAAAGTGCTTCACAGACCTTCTGGAGAGAGTAGATTGGCTTGATGCCTTTTCATGGGCTCTGTACTGAGATTTCACATCTTTGGTCCCCGGCATAGTTATTTTGTTCCAGTTGTCTCTTCCCCCCGACCCTTAGTCTGAGTCTTGGATATTTTTTTGCTTCTTGACCGTTACCTCCCCTTAAAATAAAAGAGTCATAGCTCAGTGCCCATAGCTTAGTGGTTAGGGTGCTGGGCACATGCACCATGTGGTGGATTTGAACCTTGCCTGGACCTGCTAAACAACAATAACAACAACAACAACAACAACCACCACCACCACAAGAAAATAGCTGGGTGTTGTAGTGGGTGCTTGTAGTTCCAGCTACTTGGGAGGCTGAGTCAAGAGAATTGCTTAAGCCCAAGAGTTTGAGGTTGCTGTGAGCTGTGATGCAACAGCACTCTACTGAGGTCAACATAGTGAGACTCTGTCTCAAAAAAAAAAAAAAAGTCAGTATTTTTGTATTTATTGATTCTGTTTAAGTTTTTTTTTTTTTTTTGTAGAGACAGAGTCTCACTTTATCGTCCTCGGTAGAGTGCCATGGCATCACACAGTTCACAGGAACTTCCAACTCCTGGGTTTAGGCAATTCTCTTGCCTCAGCCTCCCGAGTAGCTGGGACTACAGGCGCCCACCACAACGCCCGGCTATTTTTGTTTTGCAGTTTGCCCGAGGCTGAGTTTGAACCCACCTTCAGTATATGGGGCCGGTGCCCTACTAGATGAGCCATAGGCGCCGCCCCTCTGTTTAAGTTTTTGATACCTCTTTGCTTTCTTTTGGCCTACTTTTCTAAGCTTTGTATTGTTCTTAAGTTTTTGAGTTGAAAACTTAATTTTTATCTGTAAAAAACAGTGAATACATTTTAATGCTATGAGTTTGCCTCTGAGCACCACTTTGGCTATATTCTATGAGTTTTAAAATGTAGTGCTTTCTTTGAAATGATTTTCTAAAAATTTTGCAGTTATAATTTTGTTTCCAAAAGTTCTGAAATTTCAGATTCATTACTTCATTGATCCAAGAATAAATTAGTAGAGTGTTTAGAAATTTCCCAGTGCTCTTTCTTCTTTGCCTACATTTTTGTCACTAATTTCTGATTTTACTGAAGGGTTGGGGAGAAGGTGGCCTGTGCAATTTCTACTTCATATTTTTTGTTGGTAAATGTTATATTTAAAAAGGCATATTTTCTGTGTGTAGTTTAAAGCAGCTTTATAGATAGTATTATTTAAGGACTCCCTATTATTTATTTATCTTTAACTCTGTTTATCTGCCAAAAGCTAGATGAAGTAGGTCAAAGTCTTTCTCTTTAATAAGATTCTTTCCATTTTTGCTTGAATTTATGATAGTTTTTGTTTTTATAAAGTTTGATTCTGTGTTATTCATCACAAAAAGATTCATGACAGTTATATTTTCATTCTGGAATTGTGGATTTTATCTTTTGTCAAGATAAAATGACTATCTTCCCCTAGCGAATGCTTTTTACTTTGAATTATTTCTTTTCATATTTTAATATTGCTATCCCTGCATTCTTTTGTTTGTGTTCCCTTGATAGATCTCTCACTAACCTTTTTATTTTAACTTTTGCATGTCTTTTTGTTGGGTGCATATCTGGTAAGAGCAGTAAAGTTAGCCTTATTTAATTTTTTGGATGCAACCTAAGGGTCTTAACCAAATAGCATTTATTTCTATAATAAATGTATTTGGTCTCACCTCTTTCTTTTTGTTGAATGCTTTCAATTCTTAACTCTTTTTACTTTAAAAATATTCTTTATTTTTAATCTTTTACTAAACATTGGGTTTTACATTTTTTTCTAATGATTTTAAAAGCATGCATACTGTTATTAATTTCATTTTTAATAGTTAGACTTCTATTTTTTTATAATTATGAAGAACAAAACAGTTTATGTTGCACTTCCCTGGTAGGATGAGAAAATGTGTTGCTTTTGAATTCTGTTTTTTACTCATATTTGTAACAATAATTGCAACTTAATTCCGTGCTTAACTGATTTCTTTGTTAATTGCAAGTCCCTTTAGTGAACTTTTCCTCTCTTTTTATTCATATGTGTCTTGGTGGTTTTTGGACACTAGATATGATGGTGTATGTGCCAGTTCCCTGCCGGGTGCAGTGGCGAAGAGGACCAATTGGTTCATCCCTCATGGAAGGTCCAGTGTTGTGTTTGTGATCATGTGTGCTTGTGAACGATACACAAGGAAGCAAATCCATCACCCGCTGAGGAAGTGACGTCTAAGTTTGACTTGATGAGCGAGAAGAAGCAGTACTCATACAGAGGACACAGCATATGCAAAAGCCACATGTCAGGAAAGAGCTTGGTGAGTTTGAGGAATGGAGAAAAGCCTGGCATGGCTGGAGTGCAGTGAGCAGGGAGTGGTGTGAGTGCAGTGGGAGGGAAAGGGTGGGCTCTGTCCTCGGGGCATGCGACACGCTTCTCACACCTAAGAATACCTGCGCAGGCCTGTGTCTGTGGATGATGACATGGCCCAGCAGAGCACCCACAGGTTTAAACCTTTCCCCTCAACATCTTGCAGACATCACTCCTTAATTTCTGGCATCTCTGTTGAGGAAGAGATGTCTGAGATCAGCCTAATTTTTGTTCCTTTGTGGCAAACTTGTAATTATTACCTTCTCCTGAATTCTTGTATGATTTTTGCCCCATTCATCCTCAAAATAGAGAATTTCATCATGAAATATATAAATGTTGATTTTTTTCATTGGTACCTTAGGAAGGCTTGATTGTATTATCGTTATTTTCATTATTGAATAGACTTTATTTTATTTTTATTTATTTATTTATATGAAATCATAGCTGTGTACAATAATGCATTTATGGAGTACAATGTGCTGGTTTTATATACAATTTGAAATACAACGTCTCTCCCTCTACCAGGAGCTTTGGTGTTTTCTGTATTCTTTTCTGTAAATCAATTCTGTCTTATTACGGAGGGGTGGGGTGGGGGAATAATGTAATGAAGAATAATAAAATACATATATTTGAAATACAACAAACTGGTATAGGCTTTTTTTTTTAATTTTTTATTTATTTATTTATTTTTAAGGAAACTTCCTAGACAGGGTAGTCCTCAGTTTCCTTGTGCTTTTTTTTTTTTTTTTTTGTAGAGACAGAGTCTCACTTTATTGCCCTCGGTAGAGTGCACAGCTCACAGCAACCTCCAACTCCTGGGCTTAGGCGATTCTCTTGCCTCAGCCTCCCGAGTTGCTGGGACCACAGGTGCCTACCACAACGCCCGGCTGTTTTTTTGTCATCGCTGTTTGGCCAGGGCCAGGTTTGAACCCACCACCTTCGGTGTATGGGGCCGTTGCCCTACTCGATGAGCCATAGGTGTTGCCCTAGACTTTATTTTCTTAAAGCAGTTTTAGGTTCACGGGAAAATTGAGCAGATAGTACAGACACATCCCACATACCTCTTCCCCCCAAAGGAACAGCCTCCCCTGTTATCAACATCCCTGCCAGAATGATGCATTGACACATCATTATCATCCAAGGTCCATAGTTTACATTAGCATTCACTTGTGGTATTGTATATTCTGTGTATTTGGACAAATGTATAATGACATACATCAGTTGTTACAGTATCATACAATTTTTCACTTCCTTAATAATCCTGTGTTCCACCTGTTCGTCCTTTCCTCCCCTGACCCGACGACCTCTGATCTTTTTACTGTCTCCATAGTTTTGTATTTTTAGAATGCATATAGTCAGAATCATATAATAATGTAGCCTTTCCAGATTGGTTTTTTCCACTTATTAATGTGCATGTAACTTTCAAGTCTTTTCATGGCTTGATAGAGCGTTCCTTTTTAGTGGCGATTGTCTGGATATACCATAGTTTGTCTTGTCACCTCTTGAAGTACTTATTGATGGCCCTAAAGTTTTGCTGATTATGAATAAAGCCGCTATAAACATCTGTGTGCAGCTTTTTATGTAGGCATAACTTTATCAAGTTCAACTAAATACTAAAGAGTGTGATTTGGGGGTTGTATGGTAAAGTTATGTTTAGTTTTGTAAGAAACCACCAAACTGTCTTTCAGAGTGGCTGAACCAATTTTCATTCCCACCGCAGTGAGAGAGAGTTCCTATTGCTCCAGCATTTGGTGTTGTCAGTATTCTGGGTGTTGTCAGCATCCTGTCTGCTATTACTTCCTACTCCATCCAGGCTTTTCTTGAGGAGCACCATTTATTTATGCGGTTGATTTCTGTTCTCTGACCTCTATGTCTGTCATTTTCTCTCTCATTATTTTAATGTTCTTTTTGTCTTATTCTTTTATAGTCCAAAATAGTTTAGAAAGTTCAGTCTCGAGCTATTGGCATTTCTGAACATTCAAGAGACAGGAATACAGGACTCCAAGCCTCAAATCCTTTGTACTTTTCCATGCTAGTCATCAAAGCTAGCCTCTGCTAGAACTGCTTTGAGGATGCTGTTGTCTGGAGTGAGGGCTCTCTTCCTGGCTTTCTCTTCCTTGTGTCCCAGCCTGATTTCTGTTTGGTCCTCTAAGGATGGGAAATAAAATACTTCAGCAAAATAAGAGAAGGCTGTAGGTCCTAGTTCCACTTCCAGCTTGGAGAAGACACATACAAGAAAGAAAAATTCTCTCTGCCCCTAGTGTTGTGCCTAATTATGTCCCTGACTCACATCAAAATGCCTCCTCCTTGGCAGCAAATTAACTTTCTAGAGCTTAGTGTCACAAACACTCTACATTGTTGATTCAATTTTCTGTAGGATTGAGTCTGCTCTTTGCTGCTTCAAATGTGTATTTAAACTCTGCTTTTGCATTTTTAGTTCCTTTTCAGTCCTCCCTTTCCTCATTTGGCTTCTATTTCACCTAGACTGCCTTTCTGGCAGCTCTCCTTAACTAAATCTGTTGTCTTATCTCCCAATCTGCCAAGTTTTAGTTATAGCGTTTATATTTTTCTTAGGGACACAAACACATGCTTTCATGAATGATTTTGTGTTCCTGTAATAATTACATTTCAAGGATCTGTTTTTATTCTCTACCTTGTGTATATCATTCCTCTATTTAGGTTGTAGAATTGTCCCCAGTGTCCGTTTGGTAATTAAATAAAATTAATTTATTTTCCCTACTTTCCTTTTTCTTTTGGGTGTGAACAGGTCTCCTGAGGCTTAGCATTTACTCATAAAAAGGGCAAAAGGGTGCTCTGATTCTTCTCACTTTTCATCTGGTTGCTGTTGGTTTTCCCCTTCTGTGCTACTGCTGGTTGGCATTTACTCATATATCACCTAACAGATTTCTGTTTTTTCAGGTTTAAATTTTGTGACTTTGCTAACTAAATGTAGGAACTGCCTCGCTCACCTCCTGGTGGTTTGATTATGGAAAAAAGGAATCATCTTCATGTTATTTTAAGCCATCTGTAGTTTCCTTTCCTAACAGAAATGGTTAATGTCAAACTACAATTCCCAATGTGCGCCATTTCTACATTTCTTCTTGGCTTTGCCCAGTTTTACTTTGCAACTCAAGATGTTGACTGGATGGAGGCTGGGAAATGAACAAGCCTGGTCTGCTCAGAAACTTCCAGCCATTCAGCATCTGTGATGCTTGTTGAGGGCATGTGGCTGACAGTGTAAGTGAATGCACCTTATATCTGTAGCTGCAGAGTTTAGTGATATGTGTATAAACACCAGCCAGCATTAGCACTTAAGATATGAGGGGAAGAATCTAGCAGCAACCAGGTGAAAAGTGAGGAGGTTCAAAGAAAGAGAACCCACCTACTCTGTTTATGAGTAAACGGCAGCCTGGAGAGCCCTGTTAAATGTAGGTATTGAGGAAGGTCAGGGGAGAGTGTGGTAGACTTTTTCACAGGATTTATTTTTTTAATTGTTTTTTATTAAATCATAACTTTGTACATTGATGCATTTATGGGGTTCAGGGTACTGCTTCAATACACAGGATTTAGAATCAGAAAGATCTGAGTGGAATTATGGTCCATGTATTCATTCATTTACTTATTCAGCCACTCATTCCTTCCGTGACCATTAATAAGCTCTGGATATACAGTAGTAGTGTGTCCGGGGCCCTATCCTGATAGAGTATTTTCATCCTGATAGCTACTGGAGATGAAAGACAATACACTGGGTCTTTGTCCCATGGGGAGATCTTCCATTGCTAGTGCTGTGTGATCTTGAGGAAATGACTCAGTCTAATGGTGCCTCATTTTAACCAGCAATAAAATGGAGGTAAAAACCAAACATGATAGGAGTTGTCATGAGGTGGACAGGACGTAACTCAGGGAGAGTCCCCAGCATAGTGCTTGGCACAAGGGCAGTGCAAAGTATACGTTTGCCACCATGAAGTCTGAATACGGCACTCGGAATACAGAGAGAGGGCTCGGAGTGGGGGCACTGGATGGGAAGGCAGAGCTTGGCTAGATCCCGACTGATTCTAAGAGATACTGGGCGGCCAGCACCAGTGGGTGGGAGGCTCTGGAACTGCCTGCATGACCACCACCTGCCCAGTGACCAGAGGGGCTGCTGGAGCCCAGTGGAGGGAAGGTTCTCAGGTTTAGGAGGGCTGTGAGAACATCTTCATCTCCCAGAAGTCTCTGATTGTTGGCGGGATCTGTTGTCAACTCTTCATTCATTCATTTATTAGGATTTCTTTGAGTATGTACTGTGTTAAGGCACCGACTTTTTGTTTTTGGTTTTTGATACAGAGGGTCCAGTGGTGAATAAGACAAGGTCTCTTATGAATTCTTAATTAATTTTGAGGAGGAGTGGCAAGGCAACAAACAAGGTGGTTTTAGAGAGTAAGAATACAATGAAAGGAAGAAAACAAAAGGGTGATGGCACCGGGTGGGGGGATCACAGAGGAGCTGCTCTAGCTGGTGTTCGGGAAAGCAAGACCTCTCTTTGAGACCCGAATGTCAAAAAGGAGGCTCCCTGTGATGTTGGCAGAAAGGTAATTAGACAGAGGGGACAGCAAGTGCAAAGGCCCTGAGGTGGGTGTGGGGAACTGAGGGAGGGGTACGCGGCCTGGGTGCGGTTAGGTGGTGATTATAGAGGTTCATGCAGGAGTGGCAGGCATTTTGAGCCACGGGATGGGTGTGGAGAGGATTTTTGGCCTGGGAAACTGGTGGGTGAAGCCATTTACTGAGATGGACCAAAGTGGGGGAGAACGGGTTGAGGGAGAAAATTGGGAATTTTGTTTTTTACATATGAAGGGGTAGAATGATACTCAGGTTAACTTCTGACCTGCTGAGCAGCGAAGACAGAAGCCCAAACTGGTTGTGTGTGTGTGTGTGTGTGTGGCATATAGAATATGTATGTGAGAATGTGTGTGTATGAGAGAATATGTGTGGGATAGACAATGTGTAGGTCTGAGAATGTGTGTGTGTGAGAACATGTGTGTAAGAATGTGTGTGAAAGTGTGTATGAGAACGTGTGTGAAAATGTGTGCAAATATGTATGTGTGCGAGAATGTGTGTTTAAGAATGTGTGTGTGCGAGAATGTATGTATGTGAGAATGTGTGTATGAGATAATGTGTGTGTATATGAGAGAGAATGTGTGTGTATGACAATGTGTGTAGGAAAATGTTTGTGTGAGAGAATATGTATGTGTATGAGAATGTGTGTTTAAAAATATGTATCGGGGAGCAAGATGGCAGCCGAGTAACAGCTTCCTTGCGGCTGGGCACGGTGAGACCAGGGAGAGAGGACCTCAGGCATCTCTGGCAGGCGGGATCTACCCAGGAACTTCCCCTTGGGGACACAGGGAGACAGCGTGAGGCTTC
>CAUYRH010098807.1:0-12119 GCA_963574655.1 Perodicticus potto
TAGACCGAACGAACACACGCAACTACTTGCCAGATCTCCACTGCTTTTGCCTTCCTCAGGGGGTCCAGAAGTCTCACGCTGTCTCTCTGTGTCCCCAAAGGGATGTTTCTGGGCAGATCCCGCCAGCCAGAGATGCCTGAAGTCTTCTCTCCCCAGTCTCACCATGTCCAGTTGCAAAGAAGCTGTTACTCGGCCGCCATCTTAAAGCCCCCTTGCCCAGCTATTTTTTTATTGGAGTTGTCATTGTTGCTTAGCTGGCCTGGGCCGGGTTCAAAACTGCCACGTTCAGTGTATGTGGCTGGTGTCTTACCCACTGAGCTATGGGTGCTGAGCTGGTTTTTCCATTATTTTACTCTCAAACATTTGGTGTACTCTGTTTTAAGTATTTCTTGAAAGAAGAATATGGTTGGATTTCAAAAAATTGCCTATCTTTTAACTGGAAAGTTTAACTCAGTTTTATTTATTATAATCATTGATATATTTGGATCTATTTTTACTATCTTTTTCATGCTTTCTATTTGTCCTTAAAGTTCTTTTCATGTTTCATTTTTTTCTCCTGTTATATTTTGGAACTTATAGATTCTCATTTCTTGACAGTTAAAAGTTAATAATTATATTTACTCTTCTAAAACTTAGTGTTTTAGCTCTTTCTCAACTTATAGGCTATCATTGGCCAGTATTTTATTTCTATTAAAAATGTTTTGTGAAATGTGCTATATACAGAAGAGAATCTCATGTATCCATTTTAGGAAATAGAATATGACCTATACTTTGGAAGCTCATCTCTAATTTCTAAGCCCATCCATCTCCCCCCAACCTCTAATTTTTATAATTTTACACGTAAGATGTTATTATTGGAGTTGATGTCTACTTAGATTCATCCATGTGGTTGTTATTCTCTTTGATCACGTGGTTCTCATCCTATATCTCGCATCTCCTTCTGAGGTCATTTATTTTCTTTCTGCAGTAGCATATTTTCTCAAAAAGTTCATTTACAAAGGATCTTTCTATAGTATCTTGACTTTTGTTCATCTAAATACATTCCATTTCATTCTCAGGGAAGATAATTTTTCTCAATATGCAATTATAAAGTGATTAAAAGAAAATAATTATTTTCTTTTAGCATTCTGAGGATATTACCTTATAGTTTTTTTCCCTGTTATTATTGATCAGTCAAATATCAAACAGGACAGCTGCCTTTTCTCCTGGCTGTTTTCAAGCTATTCAATTCATCTTTAATGTTCTGCAGTTTCAATGGGTGTGAATAGTTGGAGGCATTTTTTAGAGTTTCTAAATATGAGGATCTATGTAAAATCTTGAATATTGTCTGTATATCATTTTTTCCTACTTATTCCTTCTGGAATTTTGGTTAGGTGAATGTTAGAACTTCTCATTCAAACTTCCATGTCTACGCCATGATTTCCTTCTCCAACTTTTAAGCTACTAATTATGTTTATCAGCTCTAATCTGTTAGTCAACTCATGTTGAATAGAAAATGTTCAGCTATACATTTGCTTCCAGAAGTTAAGACTCTTCCTTGATATTCATAACAGTATTTTGTTCCTTGTTCATGTTTTGAATTTTTAAAATACTGAAAACATGACTTATTTTATAAACTATGGCCTGCTGGCCAAATCTGACACAGTCCTTGTTTTTGTAAATATAGTTTCACTGGATCATGGACAAGTCCATTCATTTACATACTTCCCATGAATGCTTTCACACTAGAATAGCAAAACTGAGACTTTCTGACAGAGATTGTGTGGCTTGCAAAATATGTACTATTTGGCCCTTGAGAGAAATTTTCACAAGCCCGCTATACATGGGGCTGATCCGAAGCTTGTATGTCTGATTCTATTGTTTGATGTTTCTGCTTCCTCCATCTAATGTTTTCTTACTCCATGGGTGGTGGATTATTATTATTTTTTAATTATGAGCTCATTTTTGTGGGGGATATTATCTGCAAGAAATTTATGAGGCTTGAATTCAGAGAATATTTCTTCTCTTTCTTTTCTTCTCTTTGCCAAGTGCCTGACTATTTTGAATTAACTTTTTTTTGGCTTAAAAGGGTTTCCAAATAGGCACATAGAATAAATTTGAACCCAGGCGATGGGCTTGACTTGTGATTATTTATAACCTCTGGTGGGGGTAGGGACTCTTACTTTTTCTTCCAATCAAAATCAAAGTTGGGATGCAAAATTTTCTTTGCTATTTCCCTTTGCATGGTAAATATTTTCTAGTTCACTATTTTACTGGGAATGTGGGCCTTTGGGGACTCGTTCTGAATTCTCCATGCTGACACTATGCTGCCTTGTCACCTACCTCCTGTCTTTCTCCCCCCCTTGCCAATGTTAAAACTGAAAGGTCTAATTTACAGAACGCTGGCAAATTCCCTTAGGGCCTGATGCCTGGTTGTGAGAGCATTTACCATGCTTATTCTGGATTCTGGCTTCCAACTTCATTTTTGGCCTCTGGGGATTAAGATGCTTTAATTTCTTGCCAAGCTAGCTACTCATTTTATCCAGCATGTTAAAGGTGCCTTTTGTGGGAGAATTTTCAGGATATGGAGTCTAGTCATCTTGCTGGAAAGAAATATCAGGAAATTTTAAAATTATAACTGTACAATTAGAAAAATGGAAATGGAAAAGTTTCACAGCACTCCTGCACGTTCCAAGCCTACCTCGTGTCTGTTTACATAGGAGTTACGAGTGTTGTCTCTGGAGTCAGTCAGATGACCTGGGTTTGGAACCAGGCTCCGCCACTTACTAATACTGGGGTAAGAGTGGGCACATTTTCTGTAAAGGACCACAGGCAAGGGCTGCCATCCCTCAGTATTCCCAGGGCATTTGCTCCAGGGCCCCTTATGGATATCAAAATGGTCAGATGCTCCAGTACCTTATATAAAATGGAGTGATATTTATAGAGTATAACCCACCCATGCACATCCTCCTATATACTTTAAATTATCTTTAAGTTTCTTAAAATACCCAAAATGATGTAAATGCTATGTACATAGCTGTTGTCATGCATTATTTTTTAATTTACTTTTTTATTATTGTAGTTTTTGTTTGTTTGTTCTGAGACTGAGTCTCACTACATCGCCCTTGGTAGAGTGCCGTGGCGTCACAGCTCACAGCAACCTCAAATCTTGGGCTTAAGTGATTCTCTTGCCTCAGCCTCCCAAGTGGCTGGGACTATAGGCACCCGCCACAACACCTGGCTATTGTTGTATTTTTAAGATGAATGTTTTTGAAGGATACTTTTAATCTATGGTTTGTTGATCTACAGACACAGAACCCCTAAATATCGAGGGCTGACTGTATTTTGTGCTTTGCAAGACCAATGCAACTGCTCAAGTCTGTCAGTGTGTCACAAACGCTGCCATAATTACATAATATGTAACAAACAAGCATGCCTGTGTCCCAAGAAAACTTTAGGTACAAGAGCAGACAGCTCATTTGGACTTTGCATACATTTGGCCTTGTGCAAGTTATTAAACCTCTTTATGCATCCATTTCTTCATCTCTAAAATGAGGATAATTGGTTCTTGGCCTTTTGGCTAAGATCAAGTATAAGTTGGAGGTAATGATAATGCTATGTCATAGATGGGTTGTTGTGAGCACTAAATGAGCAAATTCATATAAATGCTAGTGTTAACTATTAATGCTGTTGTTGGGAATGTTGATAATGGTTTGAAACAAATTCTTTAATTTTTTAAGTTGATAATTGTCCGTTCAAATCATTTGAATATGTCCAGTGTAGCTTCTGCTGCTGCTACTGATGACTTGTAACAGAAAGCTAACAATACCACAGTAACAGATGGCCCCCAAATCTCGTTGGTTTTGAAGAACTCAGATTGGAGACCTTGCCCACTCTCCATTCCTATTGCAGGTTGGGGAGGGGCTCTGCTCACTGTCATCCTCTGGGACCAGGCTGATGGAACAGCCACTGTCTTGACATCACTAGTTACTACAGGGGAAAAGAGCTTTGGAGGGTCTTGAAACAAGTAAATCGCACCTAAAGTGCACAATGTGAGAGCGTTCAGCACACCCCCTGAGTGAAGGGCTCAACTACAACTTGAACTTTACCCTAAAATTGAAAACAATGGGGCGGTGCCGGTGGCTCAAGGAGTAGGGCCCCAGCCCCATAAACTGGGGGTGGCGGGTTCAAGCCCGGCTCTGGCCAAAAACTGCAAAAAAATAAAAAAATTGAAAACAATGTAACCTAAACATTTGTACCCTTATATTAATCTGAAGTAAACAAACAAACAAAATAAACAAAAAGCAGCAAGTAAGCGTTGGTCTGCAGGTGACATGTTATTTCCGTCACAGTTCAGAGGTGGAATCCGTGAGGTTCCCCTTTCCCAGTAGCTTGCTGCTTTAGCTGGCGGCATGCTTTCTGCAGACGAGCTTTGTCTGTCAGCCCCTCCAGGAGCCATGAACTGCAGGGTTCTCTTACCACATGCCTTCCAGGTCAGCCCACATCCCGGACTGCTCCAGGTGGGAATACAAATACCTAGACACCTCTGCCCAAGGGGACTAACTCTGCTGGCCATATTAGCTCCAGAAATGTCTGGATTTCACTGAGTCTGTTGCTGGGCAATGCGACTTCTCCCTCCTCCTAATCCTGCTTCCTTCTCCTTTCCATGGGGTTATTCCAAAAAAGCATTCCTTTTTTTTTTTTTAATTTTTATTAAATCATAATTGTGTACATTGGTGCAATCATGGGGCACAATGTGCTGACTTTATATACAACCTGAAATATTTTCATTGAATTATTTAACATAGCCTTCATGGCCTTTTAATCACTATATGAAGACATTTATATTCTACATTTAGTAATTTTCACTTGTACGCTTGTAAGATACACCGTAAGTGTGATCCCACCAATCACCCTCCCTCCACCCATCCTCCCCCCCTCCCCTCCCCTCCCTTGCCCCTTTCCCCATTTCTTGTGCTATAACTGGGGTTTAGCCTTCATGTGAAAGCTATAGATTAGCTTCATAGTAGGGCTGAGTACATTGGATACTTTTTCTTCCATTCTTGAGATACTTTGCTAAGAAGAATATGTTCCAGCTCCATCCGAAAAAGCATTCCTTAATAAACATCTTGTACCCTAAACTCACCTCAGGGCTCTTCTTAGAGAACCCAACTGTGACATGCACCATGTGCCCACGAGACAGAAGGCTGGAAATATCTTCCCAGGAACACACCAAGGATTAGCTCATTCACCAAAGTGAACAAAGGCGGCACGTACAGATGCAAGAGACTAAAATCAAAGCAATGATAACAGCTAATATTTATTGAACACTTCCCTGCCACATGCTGTACTGAAATATTTCACCTGGATTAGGCCATTTAATCCTCACAACACCCCATGTCTTAAAACATGGGATTAGACCAGGGAATGGCAAGCTATGGCCTGCAGACCAAATCTGCCCACCCCCATTCCTTTGTGTATTGACAGTGGCTACTATGTTCATGCTACAACAGCAAAGTTAAGTAGTTGTGACAGATGCTGTCCGGGCCACAAAACTGAAAATACTTACTATCTAGTCCTTTTCAGAGAAAGCTTGCTGAAGCCTGTGTTAGGTACTATTCTACCTTCATAGACAACAAAATAGAAGCTTACAGAACTATGTGGTTGATTAAATCACAGAATGCCATTTTTTCGTTGTGAAGGCAAGCACCTACAGAGCCCCTCCCTACTGCGATGGCAGGTGCAGAACCCCGCCCCTCCCATCCCCTTCGTGAGCCTCTGTAATGCTCAGTAAATGAACATAAATGATTGTCTTCTTTTCTCTTCCGGCCACTGTCCTCCTCTGTAAAACTGAAGATTCCACTTCCATCTCTGCTGTTAATCCCCTTTCAGCCAGCCAGGTCTGTCCTCTGAAACTGTGGCACTGTGGCCTTCCTCTGCCAAATGAAACAGAAAAGAGACTCATCAGTTTGGGGGAACTTTGATTACCTGTTTACCAGGAAGCACTTCATGATCGCCGAGAAATCGTTCTGTGTGTTGAACCATAAAGTGACAAAATGAAATGACAGCCTTCAACAGACCCCTTAGAATTGAAGTCTATCCTAGACTCATCCAGAACATGAGCCTATGCCCCCAAGTTCACTCCCATTCTTAGGAGCAGAACTGGGAACTGAGCCCAGGCCCTTTGATTCCAAAGTCTGTGCTCTTGACAACGTATTCTACACATACTGTTCTAAGTACTCATGTAGGTTTTCTGGCAATGATTTTCTGCAGCAAATAATTCTTGCAGCAATTAGAAGAGATGCTGTTTATCCATCTGTTGATATCACACCTTATAAAGATAATTTCCTCAACTTTCAGATAGAATCGTTGGGTCTAGTTAGTTAGGAACATTATTAGATCCCTAAAGCAATAATGTCTGAAATTCTTTCCCAATTCTTTGTTAGCTGAAAAATAATTGGCCCTCAAAAATGGCTAGGGAATGATGCGTGTATGAATGAATGAGTCAATGACAAAGAATCAATCAATCAGTCTTCAGCCCCTTGACAACTTAAGCATCTTGTGTAAAATTTATGCTTATTATTTAAAAAGAAAAAAAGATAGTCTGCAGGTTTCTTACTGTTGACGACCCACTGCGATTAGGTACCTGAAGGTACACAGTTGTTCATTTAACAAACACTGAGCATTTAGTATAAACGGCACATCCTACATTAGGCCCCAGGAGTATGACGCACACAAGGTCTCTTCTCTTAATGCAGACCTCCAGAGAGGAGGTTGAGGCATGGAAATCAAAGTGGCACAGGTAGCTTTACCTGGTGCTTTGGCCTATTACTTGTATGTAGGGAAGAAAACATGGGGGAAATATACAGACAGAGAGTTGCCTTTTCTAGTAAGGAAATGTGAGTGTAAGGTCCAGGTGGAGGTTTGGAAAGGGTTAAGCATGCATTTCTTTGGCAGCTGGCAAATGTAACCTGATCGCTCTTGGCAGTAGCTTTTTAAACCTGGGCTTTAAAACCAGGGAACCTGGAGGAATCACAGACGCTGGGCTGGTTTTACTGGTCTCCTCTTTCTGTTTCTCTGCATGGCTGGGGTTTCTTTGGTGGTGGGAGAAACTCCTGCATGTTGCTCAGTTTGTCCATATTATGCTGATCTTTCCTAGTTGCCTTGTCAGAGTATGTCCTGGTCGGCAATAATAGAGTAGGTTGGGAGGGCAGCAAAAGAGAGATGTTATAAAAGCACTGACTATTTTAACAACATAATTCTGTCAATGTAACAGTGTTCAGACACAACTATAACAAAATTTTCTCTGTAGAGCTTTTTAAACTTTTTTTTTTGGTCTGAATCACGATATATTCTTTTTTCTTTTTTTATTGTTGGGGACTCATTGAGGGTACAAATAACCAGGTTACATTAGGTTGCATTTGTTAGGTAAAGTCCCTCTTATAATTGTGTCACCCACTAAAAGATGTGTCACATACTGTGACCCCCAACTCTCCTCCCTTGTCCCTCTCTCTGCTCTCCCCTTCTCCCACCTTCAAACCTTAATTCAGGGATAGGACCCCACTGCCTCCCAAACACACAGATGCACTGCTAGATTGCGTTAAAGCAGGGGTTCTCAACTTGTGGGTTACAACTCCTTTGTAACAATGAAAATTCATCCTGCATATCAGATATTTACATTACGATTCATAATAGTAGCAAAATTACAGTTATGAAGTAGCAACAAAAATAATTTTATGGTTGGGGGTCACCACAACATGAGGAACTGTATTAAAGGGTCACAGCATTAGGAGGCATTAGGAAGGCTGAGAACCACTGAGTTAAAGCAATGTAATTCAGGTTGGGGTGAAATTTGGGCAAATCCCATTGCTCAGTGGAACTCTTCCTGTAAACAGCTAAAGACAAGTCAAAATGTTCTATGCAAACCTAAAGCATTATTAACCACAATTTACCTTCATTCTGGTTTATCTTACTATGACCAAGAAGAAAAGAGAGTTTACCCTGCAAAAAATGTTCTATGTCTAACACAAAGCATGGAGTGTGTGTTCAATGCCAGGATGGGTAATACATGTCACAAGAGTTAAGAAAAGAGAATAAACTGAGGCTTAGGGTACTCCAAAGAATTTCATGGAAGGAAAAAATTCCTAAATTCTGGCTTAGCACCTGTAGCTCAGCGGCTAGGGTGCTAGCCACATACACTGGAGCTCGCGGGTTTGAATCCAGCCTGGGCCTGCCAAACAACAATGACAACTACAACCAAAAATTAGCCAGGTGTTGTGGTGGGTGTCTGTAGTCCCAGCTACTTGGGAGGCTGAGGCAAGAGAATTGCTTGAGTCCAAGAGTTTGAGGTTGCTGTGAGCTATGACGCCATAGCACTCTACTGAGGGCGACATAGTGAGACTGTCTCAAAAAAAAATAAATAAATACATAAAAAAGAAACAACTTCTGAATTCTATTTGAAAGAGAAGGAGGACTTAAGTTGAAGGGGTGAGGACATTTCATGAGAAAGATTTGGAGGGAAACATAGAGGGAGGGCTCTGGGTCTTACATCTGCTACTAGTGATTGATCAAGGTCTTTTTTTTTTTCCTTCCAAAGAGAAAGAAGAAAAAATAGGTAAATAAATGTAGTTGGAACAAAAGGTTTGTTCGAGGGTTAGGTAGAAAAAGTAAAAAGGTGGCAATCTATGAAGGACTTAGGGTCTCAGCAAAGCGGACATGGATGGGAATTAATACATACAGGTGGTCTTGTTTTCTTCTTTTTTATTAGACTGATTTTTTCATTATTGTCTTCATTCATTTGATGGGAGGTAGAGAGACAATTTTAGAAAGAAATAATTAGGATCAAGGGTTAAATTAGTGCCATGTTCTAGTAATACTGGGCAAAAATTCTAATGTAGACAAAAGAAATAATTCTAATTACTAATGTCCTAAAATTTAAATAAAGAAGTAATTCCAGCAATTCAAAACATGGAAAACATTGAAGCAGAAGCAAAGTGGGAGGTTCCTTTTAAAATAGGATCGTAATTTACAAGTAGCTGTATCTGACTGAAGAGGATATTAATGCCTACTTGATACTCAATCAAACTTGCAGGTGTCTGAGCATCTTTGTACTTAAATATGAGTGGGGAAACTAGGAAAAGTTCTGTTGAATGAATGGAAGGTCAAAGAAGTGTTTAACACTGGTCTACCAGAGTGAAAGGAAAGCAATCTGGAAACTTTTTGTGATCAAAAAGGTAAGTGTTTCATAGATTTCTTTGTTGAACTTCATCTCAGTTTATTGTACATCCAAGTGTTTTCCAAGATGCAAACTTTTTGAGAGCAGGAACATATTTTCTTTGTATTTCCTTAAATTGAGACCAGCCAATGGCCCAATGAGGCTTGGAGGGTATGAATGACAAGTGTAAGTACAGTTACTTATTATGTAGTTTCATGTTTAATGTTCCAAAGTTCTAAATAAATGGACAAGAAAAATATCAGTGAGAGCAAAATAAATGAACAGATTTTGACTAGCTGCAGACAGAGTCATTTTGTTGTTTTTAGCAGTTCCCATTGTGTGACTTATCTTGATTGTATGTAAGGCAACTGAGAAGGGGAACAGAATAATCAAAAGGGACACTGTGTATACAAAACTTTATTTTTAGTGAGTTCCCCTTTTGTTGATTGCCTCTTCTACATTTGTAAGAAGGCAGAGGTATGGCCATAGCCAGGAGATCAGGGCTAACACGAGGCACTTGCTGGCCCAGGGGCAACTCTGTGTTGTAATCCAGTGACGTATTAATTCTAACTTCAACTAAAATGGAAGTTTGCTTTAAATTTGCAGTAAGGTTCTATACAGATTAGCTGAGGGCCTCTAGTTGTTTAATAAATGTTTGTTGAATGACAATGAAAGGTGCTTTATGGGAAGGGCAATGCTAGGGATAAATCCCAATTCTACTGTGGCTCTATTTCAAAGGGTGCCTCAACTTTTTCTCCAAAGCAGACCTGTCTCCATCTTGACTTTATAGCTTGGCAGACAGATACTGACATCTTTATCACATGCATCTTTGCCATAATTCTTCATTTTTAGGGGTTCTTTACATTTCTCATAGACACAGAGATCAGGGTGGAGGAGGTCATGCATTCTAACCTCTCTCACCCCCGCTTTTCAATGAAATGGTTGAAAGTACAAAGAGAGAGGCTGAGAGAGGACTGTGAGTGATGAGGTACCTGTTTGTGGGCAGTCTTGACCTGAAGCTGATGTCTTTGGCCTCCCCATTGAGGAGACCATGAGGTTTCCTGGGCGTCCCGCTTTGTGTGAGGTCTGGGGCAGCCAGCCACACTGTTCTAGCCCCTAACAAGGTTGCAGGTTTAATTCTAGCCCAAAGCTGGACAGGCTGATGTTCAGGTCAGAACTAGCCGATGTACAGAAAAGGCTGCCAGAATCCTGGTGAGCATCTGGAGGAAATGTAACTTAGGTTCTGTTGAAAAATTTCTCTCTTTGCATTTCATTTTTCCTTTTCTGCTTCTCCTACTGGTCAGCTCCCTTTCTCCATCATTGCTTTCTCCTTCCTTTCCCCACAGTCCATTCATTCCTCTTCCTTTTTTGTCTCTGTCCACCTCCATCCTCCCTCCACTCTGCAGCTCACTCATTTTCCCTGTCTACCCTCTACCATTTTTTTCCCTCTTGCCCTCAATGTCTCTTACTCTCTCTCTTTCTCTTCCTTTTATCTACAGCCTACTGACTTCTTGTTTCTTTTTCTTCTCTCTTTTTCTTTTTAAGAATTTCTTCGTGAACCCAGAAGACTAAAAGGGGCTCCATGAAATCTTTGGCAGGAAGAAAACATGGGTGGAAGCAGTTCTGATCATAAGCAGCCACTAAATTTGATTTGTAGCTGATCTTAAATGTAGGAAAAGATTTTCAATTACAAAACTCATAAAGTGTAAAGATGAGGGAACCTGGCTGCATTTTGCATTTGACTAATGGTCTCAAAGCGCTTTAAAACATTTGGCATTTGCCAGCCTTTCTTTCTTCCTCTAATCTTCAAACTCATGAGTTTTTATGGGAAACATAATCCTCTTTTCTGATTCATTTACACTTAGCTCATCTGAGTATTGTTTTGTAAAAATCATGTGAAGTCCAAGATGTTTTATGAGATCTTTAAAGACTTGTTTTTTTGAACCAGGAAGTTGTGTAATGCCAATATAAATAAATGGACCTTGAACCCTAAGGGGGTTTGGGTCTAGGATGCCTGGCATTAGACTGGGTCTTGACTTGGCAAAGGCTTGTCCTCATGCCTGACAGAAACTGGGCTTTCACTTTCAGAATAATAGTGAGTTCAGTGTTTTAGATGAGTTACCATCTCATATGATAGTACGTGGGCCACATAACACATTTTTCAAGGATTATTTTGCTAGGTGTGGAAATAGCAAGAGACTGATGTGGAAAACTGTGACTGGTAGAGTCTTGCAGCTAGAGAGTGGAGCTGCTTACTCATGTGTCTGTTTCCACGTTAATGGCTGAGCACACACACATGCACGTAAATGTGTGTAGAGGGATGGGATTGACATGTACACTGGAGATTTTTTTTTTTATGGTTATGTTTCAGAGTTGATCTGATTGTAATATATCCAAATCTGTCATAAGAGAGGTTGTAATTGGGTTGAAGACTGGTGTGAAATCAACACTACTGGAGGTCAGTATTATATTATATTGTATTATGTATTTTTAATGATAGAAAACATTTTTCTGTGAAGCCATAGATCATGATAAAGGTCATCTCCCCCATCTTCCACAACACAAAGATCTCAGGCAGATTTCCAGGTTCTCTGGAAACTGAGGCTCAGGGAGGTAAAATGACTTACTAAGTCCCCATGGGAAGGAAAGCAGCAGCTGGAGACCAGCTCCTTATCGGTTGTGAATTTTCATACAGATAACAAAGAATTATGGACTGTACCATAACATAGGCATCAGGTTCTCTCTTGAGAGAGTTCTATTAGTATCTCAACGTGTTGCTTAATTTGGTTGTTTATCTTTTTTAAAATTTTCCATTTATTCATATCTTCTCTTCCTAACCAGATAGGAAGTTTTCCAAAGACAAAGTGTCCTGCCTCCCAAGACTTCATATTTCCAGAGCATCAGCCTCTGTGGCTTTTTCAGAGAG
>CAUYRH010098809.1:0-10115 GCA_963574655.1 Perodicticus potto
TGTATAGTTATGGATTTGGGAGATAAAAGACCAGGATTAGAGAGAAGTACAGAAAAGGTTGCTCCAGTGTCCAAAAGAAATTTTATCTCCTGGCGCTCCACTATAAGGCAAACCTGGGGCTCTTGAGGGGTGATGACACAAGCTGGAGCCATGAGAATTTGCCCCTGGCATCCAGTCCAGTTTGGGCTCCTATGGGGTCACTGTCCCAGGAGGCCTTTGCCTCTGGGGACAGGCCACCCTCCACTGGTCACCCTTGCATTCTGGACAAGGACCAGGTGGCTTGCCCAGCCAGTAATATATTTTCTTAAGCTGTAGGTGGCAGAGGTTATAAAAGCCTATTGTAATAATCATGCTAGCTACATCTTACACTCTGTGACTTAACTTTTAGAACCTCAAATTCCTCATTTTTAAAATGGGTTTAATAATTGCTATAAAGATTAAAGAAACAATATATGTGAAGAACTTTCCAGTAGGCAGTGGTTTTGATTTTCTTTTCTGTTCTCCTTTCTCATTTTCCACTTACATACTGGGAAAATTAAAGAATAAAAGATGAAAAAATACACCCACAAAATTTTTGTATTTCCCCTATGGACATCCAATTTACCTAGTGCATTTATTTAAAGTACTATTTTTGACCAGGCACAATAGCTCATGCCTGTAGTCCTAGCACTCTGGGAGGCCAAGCTGGGTGGATTGCTTCAGCTCAAGAGTTTGATATATGTGCCTGAGCAAGAGAGATGCCCCATCTCTACTAAAAATAGAAAAACTAGCCAGGTGTTGAGGGGGGCACTTATAGTCTCAGTTACTTGGGAGGCTGAAGCAAGAGGATCACTTGAACCCAAGAATGTGAGGTTGCTGTGAGATAGACACAGCACTCTACTCAGACAACAGAGTGAGATTCTGTCTCAACGTAATAAAATAAAATAAAATAAGAAAAAGAAAAAAAGAAAATGCTATTCTTTCTCTTTTATAGTTCACTGTCACCTCCGTCTTAAATCAGCTGACCACACATATATGTGTCTTTATTTTGTACCATTGGTTAGTTACATAATCTTGTTCCATTGCAACACCCTCTTGATAATTAGAACTTTATAATAGAGATTTCTATCTAGTGGTGTCTAATTTCGGTTTTCTTTACCAATGTTTTGGATATTTTGGGTGATAACAATTTTTACAAAAATTTTAGAATCAACTGTTTACTTACATTTACACACACACACACACACACACACACACACACACACACACACACACACTCTTACCCTTCCAAGATTTTGATTGGGATTGAATTAAAGCTACAGATCAAAATGTAAAGAATTGAATTTTTCATAATTTTAAGACTTTCGCTTCCTCTCTGCTATGTGGGGAGACAGTGAGACGGTGGCTGTCTGCAAACCAGGAAGTGGGTCCTACACAGGAACTGAATCGGCTGGCATCTTGAGCTTCAACTTGCCAGACTCATACCTATGAGAAAGAAATAAATGTCTGCTGTTCTAAAACAAAAAGACTTTCAATTCATATACATAAATTTTTTTTAACAGGGAATGAAGAAATTTAGGAAGATTTCAAAGCATTCTATGATAGACATACTTCTATTTAACAATGTCAATGTTACTTTTTTTGTATTATTATTATTGCTCAATATTTCATTGCAGCAATCATCTGATTTCTTTCCTGAATGTATTTATCTTCATTCGTTCTTTATGAGGTTTCTGTTTCTAGTCTTTATCTTAAACATTGTTATTGTGATTAAATTTTAAGCCTTTTTAATTTTCTGAAGGCAAAAAGTGGAAACCAAATAAACCCATGTATATGTATAGAGAAAATAAATATATATATATATATATATTTTTACACTAAGGTCTACAAGACTAAAAAACAGCCAAATGTAATCTCCTCTTGTGTATTTGCTGTTTAGTTTTTTAAAAAATAAGCTTTTTATTTTGTGATAATTTTAGATTCAAACACAGTTGTAAGAACTAAAATAGAGATTCTGCATGTTCTCCATTCAGCTTCCCCCAATGATAATATCTTGCAAAACTATGGCATTAAAACTAAGTTATTGAAACTGATAGTCAAGATACAGAATATTTCCATCAACAAATATCCCTCATGTTGGCCTTTGAGAGCCCCACTCGCTTCCCTCTCACTCTTATCCCTTCCTCAATGCCTGGCAACTATTAACACAAATCTGTTCTCCATTTCTGTATTTTTTTTATTTCAAGAATATCATTTAAATAGAATTTGACGGTATATAACCTTCATTGATTGGCTGTTTTTTAAGTCAGTATTTTTCCCTGCAGAGTCATGCAGGTTGTTGCATGCATCAATAGCTCATTCTTTATTATTTACCAAGTATTGTTTCTGGTATGGATGTACCACATTTCGTTTAACTGTTTACACGTTGAAGTACACTTGTGTTCTTCTAGTTTTTGACAATAATGAATAAAGCTGCAGTAAAAATTAAAAAAAAAAGGAAATTTAGAAAGATTTAACCAACAGGGATGCAATATTGAATACTATTAATCAAGAGGGAAATTTAATTTACAAGAAGAAAACTCAGCAGGTTAATTAATTAATATTCTTTCTTTTATAGTAGTAAAACCAGAACTTATCAATCAGTGAATTCAAGAAAAGTCATGATAAAGAGGGATAAAATGCAAAGAATTTGTGAAATAAATGAGCTGAAACAAAAAGTAGAAGGACTAATTGAGAAGGAAAAACTAGTTAACAAGGAAGTGACCTTTGCAGAACCCATTTTTATTTACACTAATTGTGAGGCTTTTTCTCATATCAGTGACACAAATATGGTAAATTTTATTTTAAAATTATGTAAACAGTAAGCTATTAAATTAACAAATGAACTCCCCCCAAAATCCTTGTATTTAATTAAAATGTTGCTCACCTAGCAACATTTATTTAAAATACTGTCCTTTCTTGTTTATGCTTTACTTTCACCTCTGTCATAAATCAGTTGCACCTACATATATACATTTTTATTACTAGATGAAAGGTGTGGGAAGGATCTTGGGAAGATTTTATTTAATATACAGAGGATAAAATCTTCAGGGGATGGAACTTGATTAAAATAATTTACATTGACTAAGCGCTTGGGACTTCAGTATGGCCGAGCACTTCTACATTTTATCGATGTTGTCATTTTCAGTATAAATAAACTGAGCATTTGCCAACTAACCAGTGTTTCATCTTGGTCCTTACTGGTTTATGGGAAGTCTGTGAAATGATGAAGTTTCCTATTTTCTTGGTGTGATGGCCTTGATAAATGGGCTCAGCTTATTAGCAATTGTGACAAAGTGGCACAGTAATTGTTTCCCCAGTCCCATACAATTACAAAGCCTTGTTTGTTACATAGCTAGCTGTCTTCTCACTAATGTAATTGTGTCCCAGTTTGTGTTCCAGATATTGATGATGAAACGAAGAATGGAGAGAGGTTGACTGAAATTAGAGAGGCAAAACAAACCCTGAGAGGGTATTTATTTTTTTTCCCTTAAAGGGGTTGGATGGATTTTTAGTCATTCTATTACTATAGATTTTGTAAACACTTTCTATGTCTCCAAAATCTTGTAGGAGAGCATACTTCAAATCAGTTGGAATTTTGGAAGTAGGCTGATCATGTAAGGACACCTTTATAAAAGGTTTACTTTTTTTCTTCTTCTTTTAATGATTTTTTCCCTTTTCTAATCATCATTGTCTTTAGTTTCCCTCCAAATAATCTATAATGAGTGTCAAATACAATTTCTTTACTTAAGTTCAACTAAGGGCATTTTTTTTTGAGACAGTCTCACTATGCCACCCTCAGTAGAATGCAGTGGCATCACAGCTCACAGCAACCTCAAACTCTTAGGCTTAAGTGATTCTCTTGCCTCAGCCTCCCAAGTAGCTGGGACTACTGGCACCTGCCACAGGCCTGGCTATTTTTTTTTTTTGTTGTTGTTGTGATTGCCATTGTTGTTTTAGCAAGCCGGGATGGGTTCGACCCCAGCAGCCCGGGTGCATGTGGCCAGCGCCCTATCACTGAGCCATGGGCGCCAAGCCAAACTAAGGACAATTTAGAGTACTGTGAAAGGAAGGATCTTGGGTCTTAATAATAAAATTTTACAGATGCAAATGAAGTACGACAATTTTCTGTCTTGGGACCTAGAATAAAGTAAGATAAGGGATTTGAGACAGATGGCCAGCCATTAAGTCTGTAGATTATACTCAAGATTTTAGGAATGACTGCTCAAATGTCCTAATGATTATTATTAGTGACAAGACATAATAAACTTGATCATGGAATATTCCATATCATGACAATAGATGGAGCTCCACAAAGGGCTTTAATTTTACATTCAAAGTTTTAGATTAAAACCAACAAGAATTGTATTTTCGGTACTGGAATGGAATTAGTACAACACACAGCTTTCATTTTCTTCTATGTCAATAAGTAAAATTTTCATTGCCTAGATTTATACCAGTTATAAGAGAAAACTAGAATTCTCATCATTTATGGTACATTGTTTGCCACACAAACAAGAATATTTAGATGGTTCTATATCTAAGCTAAGCTTTAATTATTTATTCAACTGAATCGTGGGTTATAAATCCTTAAATCCATGGCTTTAATGATTTTGAACTTCCTTACATGACTGCAAAGTGATGATAGAAAACTAGATATATTTTATTACTCTTAGTTTTAAACTCTGTCTTTTGACACACATTCACAATATTGTTTTTCTATTTTTGCAAAACCTTATAGTTTTATTTTTGTTTTATCATTCAATCCCAGGATAGCCCATCTGTTCTTACAATTTCTAGGATGACAAGTCTAGTGGAATTGGTTCTTTAAGACCTGAATGAATGAAGACTGGATATATTGTCATTTGAACTTTCTCTAACCTGAGACAACCCAAAATATATAAAAAGAATTTACCTTTCCTCAGTAATTATTTGAGTGGCTACATCATGTTTTAGACAATTTACTTTTTAAATTTTTATGATATACTGTGTATTGCAAATATATGTTTACTGAAAATTATAAAGCATGATAAAGTATTTAAATTTTGGAAGTTAGACAAAAAGAACAGCATGACCTTTAAATATCTCACTTAATAATTATTTAAATCACCTAAGAAGAATTTATTTTATGGGAGAATTTGCTTTTGTTTGACTTTACCATTTGCTATTAATTAAGGGTCTATAATACTGAAGAAACATTAACTTGTACATTTCTGTAGTAAGAATGCAAATAATCATTTTTCAAAACTGTTCTGTCAAAATTATAGGTTTACATTTTATACCCCTGTATGTTATTAAAGAATTGTCTTTAACTCAGTACATATATTTCAGCCTTCTTTCTCAAGTAGGCTATAAATACTATGTTCTCCAAAATGTCCTTTGAGCAAACGTATTAATTAATTAGTTGAATAGCTTGACATATATTTAATCACCTTTCAAACTTTTGAACACTATAATTTGACAGTTTTGCAGAGGTACTGAAAGTTCAATAAACTTACCTGTTAGCATTAATTACATTACCTTGTCTGAGACTTGCAACTTACGAGCTCTTTAAGCCTCAGCAAATCTTTTCCTAGTCCTTAAAGTGGTTCTCAATACAATAGAACTTTATTTTTGATGACTTTCTATTTTTCTATGTTTTTTTCTTTCTTCTAATATTAGAGCTTTTTATTTTTAAAAATTTCATTAAATATGTTATTTTGCTTGTGTGTTGCCTAATTAATGGTCATGGCCAAATCCCTTTCCATAATCTATGTCTTATCTTGGACCACTTGGCTGTCTCATGTGCATAGCAAAGAGCCACTCTCGATATATATCAATCTGATTTATGTACAGCTGTTAATTTATTTTGGGTTGGTTAGAGCAAAGGTGGTTTATGTGATTCTCAGTCAAGCAGATGATGGGACCTATTCATTGTTGAGTAAGAAATAGCAAATATTCAAGTTTTTAGCCTATTTTCTTTTAGTATGTGATTATTTACTGCCCATTGCAAAGGAAAAGAGGTCCTTGAGCTTTGGACCTGTGAGTCTTTGTGTTTCTGTTTACGTTAGTCTGGGCCAAATCTCTAAGATCTTAGTAGGTCTGCTACAGAGATATATAGAACGGCCTTTATTTCATCTCCTATGAAAGAAGGTATTAATAAATTATATTACAAGATAACTTACAGCAACTTTATTCTGATAGGCCTATAGAGTTGTACAGAAATGGGTATAAATCTAATACTCCTAACATTACCAGAAATAATAACTAAGCTAAACGAAATTTCTAATATTTCACAGTTGTTCTGGTCCAACTTTTCTCAACTGTTAGCTGGAGAGTATGGGTGCCTAAGAGGTCAAAACTATTATTTTCATAATAATATTAAGAATGAAAGAGCTTTTTTCATACTTATTATTATAGGGGTGTATAGCAGGTTTTTCTAGAGGCTATGAGATATGGGATGACAATATTTTTTAGACAAGTAATGGTAAGGGTTCTTTTGTTTTGTAGACTTCTTTGAAGTAATAGTTTTTTAAAATATAAATTTGTACTTATTCAGAGATCAGTTCAGTGTGTTTGTCATAGAACCTTTATGCTATAACTAGTTATCCTGTTTTCCATTTCTATAATCTAATTATTATCTCATTTTACTTGACAGAATGACAAATAACAAACTAAGGTTATTCATCATTAGATATTTAGCAAAGATTTTCCTTGAATGAATAAATGAGCCTCTAAAATCAAGGAAAGAGTGGTAGTGATTTTTTGCCATTGATAAAATCTAAACTTTCTAGCAAAAATGGGAATTTTGGTAAATTTGTGTTTGTCACTATTATCTTAAGTGCTTCTCAAGAGCAAAAAATAAAAAAAAAATTTAAAAATTCCGATGAAATTGCTGGTGATATTAGCTCATGTGATTTGTAATAGTTTTATCAAGAGCCATATGTATTTACATTTGAGAGGTTTGTGTAATTCTGTGAACTACTGTTTTCCAGAAGCCCAGTGAATAGGTTTATGAAAGCATGAGTGAATACAAAACCCATTCAAAAGATAGGATAGATCACTGGATTTTTATAAACAAAGGAAAAAACAGTTTACTGATGTGATTTAAAATTCTGCATTCCAAAAAAAAAAAAAAAACAACTCTAAGAAATAATGCCTGTCATATTTAGGTTGTAAAAATCAAAGAAGAAAATCTACAGTGATGTGAAAATGGTATTCAAAGACACTTTACTTTTTCAATTACATATTTGTTGAGGGCAGATGTTCTGCATAAACTCTCTAAGAATCAACCATTTGAATGCAAAAGTAGATACTTTATTATGAATGATATTAAGGAGATTTAAAAAATATAAAACTATACCATTTTTCCAGAATTGTTTTCATATTTTGAAAAATATATCTATCTTTATAAAATATATTATACACATTAGTATATTTTGGATTTAAGACTGCTATTTTAAAATGAATTTATTATTTAAAACTGTAACTGTTAAATATTAAATACAGTAAATTTTCAGAAATAAATTCCCTCTTAAAAGTACTTTGGGATCTTCAGAAAATGTTAATGGTGTAAAGGTCACTTAGGACTAAAGTTCAGAATTATTGCTGTGTTAATATTAAGAGAGCGATAGAGAGACTCTCATAAACTGGTAGCCCAGAAGACTTTTCATACAAGATTATAAGTTTATATTACTGAGGACAGTCCTTGAACTGTAGTCTGATACAGTAGACTACTCTATCAGAGTAGTCTGATAATTCCAGTGGAAAACGGAAGAGAGAATTTTACCCTACTTGAAAAGCACTGTAGGAGAAATTTAGTGGAGAGACTTACATTGCTTGATTCTTTTGGCTTATAATATGGTCAGGCCATGTGCCTGTCTTCTTCAGAGAATCTTCTGTTCAAGTCTCTTGCCCACAATGAAATGGGATCATTTGTTCTTTTCTTATTAATTAGTTTGAACTCTCTGTGGATTCTAGTTATCAAATCTTTTTCAGAAACATAAACTGCAAATATCTTCTCCCATTCTGAGGGCTGTCTGCTTGCTTTACCTGCTGTGTTCTTGGATGTGCAGAAGATATTTGCACCAGAATGTTTATTACAGCGGAATTCATAATCGCCAAGCCATGGAAGCAGCCCAAGTGCCCATCAAACCATGAATGGATTAACAAATTGTTGTGTATGTATACCATGGAATATTATGCAGCCATAAAAAGATGGAGACTTTGCATCTTTTATGTTTACATGGATGGAGCTGGAAGATAATCTCCTTAGTAAAGTATCTCAAGAATGGAATAAAGAAGCATCCAATGTACTCAGTACCACTATGAAACCAATATATACTCACCCACACTTTGATACCTATGGTAAAACACAACTATAGCCCAAAATGAAGAAGGGAAAACGAGGGTGAAAGGAGGGGCGGGGGGAGGCTGGGTGGAGGGAGAGTAATCAGAGGGGCCTCACCCATTGTGCATAATGCAAGGGTACTTGTAAAATCTATTAAGAGTAGAGTATTAATGTCTTAACACACAATTAAGTAAGTGAGGTGAAGGCTATGCTAACCATTTTGATGTAAGCATTCCAAATTGTATATAAAATCAGCACATTGTACCCTATAAATGCATTAATGTACACAGTTATGATTTAATAAAAAGTATATATACTGTAGTTTTTTAAGAAAAAAATTTGTTTTTCAGAGTTATCTGCATGTTGTATCTAGCTATGTTTACTCTTTTACAGAGATGTATTAGGTCATATGTAAATATTCCACTCAGCCATTCTCCTGCTAATAAATGTTTATGTTACTTCCAGTGTGTGTTATACATATCATTTTTATAACTGTAAATGTCACTGTATATTTTAATGAAATACTCATTTAAACTTTATTACTTTTTTCTTCTGGATTTTCTTTATTTTAATTGATTTGTGGGCTATATACACACACATTACTGATATGTGGATATATATAGGTATATAATAATATATACACATATATTATATATATATTCCTTATCAGGTATAGCTATTGCAAATAATTTCTCCCACTCTGCTTCTCAGTTTATTTTTTAGCAAGGAACCCTTGATGAATTAGAGTTCTTAATTTAATCTAGTCCAATTTATCATTTTTTCCATTGAAGGTTATACATTCTCTTTGTATCTTTTTATTTTTAGACAGAGTTTCACTTTGTTGCCCGTGGTAGAGTGCCACGGTATCATAGCTTATAGCAACCTCAAACTCTTGGGCTCGAGTGATTCTTTCATCTCAGCCTTCCAAGTAGCTGAGACTACAGGTGCCCACCACACACCTGGCTATTGTTTAGAGATGGGATCTTGCTCTTGCTCGGGCTAGTCTCAAACCCATGAGCTCAGACAATCCCCTGCACAACTACACCTGGCTTTGTATCTTTTTTTTTTTTTTAATATTTTTAATTATCCCAAAGTAAAAAAAAATATATTTTACTAAATAATTTCATAAAATATGTTTTATTTTTACTTTTATATTATATGTATTGAATACATTTAAATTATGTGTATTAAGTAATATAATGGTAAAAATAAGACACACTTTATGTCTTTATTTGTAAAACTAGCCATAATTTAAATTTTAAAGGACTTAAATTTAAGACATGAGATGATAAAAATCCTCAAAGAAAGAATTGGAAAAACTCTGGAAGATATTGACCTGGGGAAAGAATTTATGAGGAAGACTACCATGGCAATAGTAACAACTGCAACAATAAACAAATGGGACTTAATTAAACTGAAAAGCTTCTATACAGCCAAGGAGACAACAACCAAAGCAAATAGACAACCTACCCAATGGGAAAGGATATTTGCACATTTTGAATCTGACAAAAGTTTAACTACCAGGATCTATACAGAACTTCAATTAATCTATAGGAAAAAAAACAACAATCCCATACATCAATGGGGAAGAGAGATGAATAGAATCTTCTCTAAAGACGACAGACAAATGGCCTGTAAACACTTGAAAAAATGCTCAACATTCCTAAGGATTAGAGAAATGCAAATTAAAACCACCCTGAGATACCATCTAACTCCAGTGAGAATGGCCTATATCACAAAATCTCAAAATTGCAGATGCTGGCGCAGA
>CAUYRH010098812.1:0-35117 GCA_963574655.1 Perodicticus potto
TAGTCCCAGCTACTTGGGAGGCGGAGGCAAGAGACTCGCTGGAGCCCAGGAATTGGAAGTTGCTGTGAGCTGTAATGCCACAGCACTCTATCCAGGGTGACAGCTTGAGGCTCTGTCTCAAAAAAATAAATAAATAAATAAATACAAATTAAAACATTACACCTCAATATGATTACAAATTATATTTAAAATGCATTTGTAGTATGTTAAGTTAGATAAGTTAAACAAGTCACATATTTTTTCTTTAACAAAAGATCAGATTATACACAGGTGGCTTAGAATTGTGATTTTAATTATTACTGAAGTGCTTATTAGCAACTACCAAAGATCTTTCTTAACTTCTATTTATTGTCACAAGCCATATGTGTCCTATCAATTGACACCAAAGCTAACTTAATTCTCTTAAGTTTCTATCAACTTCTAACATGAAGCCATGTACAGAATGATTTATTTTTATTATTTAATTTAATGTAATGGCACTGAAGTTAAATAAGCAGTCAGCACTAAAAGGGATAATTTATAATGGTTTCTTATTAACTTCAAGTCTATCGCTTTTTCTTTTTGCTTGTTCAGTATAAGACTGATTAAGACATTGAAAGAATCCTTTCTCTAAGCAGACAACAGAACATAATAATGTAATTTTGAAATGTAAAAGACAGAAAAGAGTTCTTCTTAAAAAATTGAGACAAACAGCAGAGTTTTAAAGTTTAAATTTAGGTACTATGAATGAACCATATGTTCTCATCATCAGCATCTGTTAAGTATGGTGATCAGGTTAAGTATTTTTTCAACAAATGAAAATATTTTGAGTTGCTGTCTTTTTAAGTAGGTGTAAGTCATGCAATAAATTAAATAGAATGTGTTTTTATTTTGCTTTGAAGACATTGGTAAAGGATTCCTGAATTTTGTAACTTATAGCTCATGTCTTCCAAGAAAAACTAAGAATATAAAACTGAACCTTAAAGTTTTTAACACCAATTTTTTAACATTCTAAGGAAAGTGAAGAATGCTTTTGTTTGTTTGTTTGTTTGAGTCATGGTCTCATTCCATTGTCCAGGCTACAGTTCAATGGGACAATGACGGCTCAGTGCACTATTGAAACTTGTGTTCTCCAGTGATCTTCCTCCCTCTCCTTAGTATATCGGACTATAAGCATGAGGCCTGGTGCCCATCTAATTTTATTTTTTGCAGAGATGGGTCTCACCATGTACCCCAGGGTGGTCTCAGAATCCTGGGCTCAAGTAATCCTCCCAAGTTGGCCTCCCAAAATGTTGGGATTATAGGCATGAGCCACTACTCTCAATAAGAATACTTGCATTTAAAGTGCACACTTGTATTGTAAACATTAAAGAATCAAAGCAACATCCTTTCAGCAATGTAGCAAAGAGATGTAGCCTTATTATAGTACTTTGAGATTTCATACAGGTCATTCAAACTCCAAGGCCCTAATGTAGGGTTTTATGAGGGTACGACTAAAGAAGTAAATTCTCTTTTCTGGAGATTTTACATTTACATGAATCAAACCTAAGGATTTTCTATTGATTGTCAAATTAATGACTAAGGTGGGTCCTCTTGAATTAGAAACCTCTTTATAAACTTAAAAATTCTATTTTATGATAATTCATAGCTTGTAGAGTACACTTTAGTATCTGTGAAGGTTTGTTAGACAGTTTAGAAGCTTGCTCCATATAAATGAACAGAAATATGAAGATTGAAGAAAACTTGTTTTATGGATAGTTAATATTTATGATTAACTATTTGGTTATTTGATTATGCAAACTCTTCTCATATTCCTAAATACTGATTGTGTAGAACTAAAGACAATTTGGATTGTATTCTTGATAGTGCCCTCAGAATTATATTCTTGGAAAATCTGTTTAAAATATTTGCACCTACAAGCACTGTGCAATGCACATATATGGTAAAAATAAATTCATTTTGAATCAAGCCTATAAGAAAAGATAACAAAATTTTATGCTGGTGGCTTTATGAAGTATTTATTTTTAAAACTTCATTATATATGATCATGATTTTATATATTTAAGAAAGTACAGAAAATTGATGTACATTACGATTGCATTATGCTTAATTTAATAAAACCTTAAAGGAAAAGACAATATAAATTCCAGGTCTTTTAAACTGTCACATTTGGGGGTCTCAGGTAGCCTGAGTGGACCACCTTCTCCACAATGACTTCTCCGTTTTGTTATAATTTGCATCAAAGATGAATCTTAGACACCATCTAATTTTCAAGAAGTTTATTTTGACAGGAAAGACTGAGGGAGCAGGCCACTTCCAGGGGCCAGATTGTAGGACAAAGCATAGGCTTAAAAGCGGTAGGCACTAAGGACAGAGTAATCTGGGGGAAAGCCCCGCATCACTGCTGGCTCTGAGTACTGAAAACAATACTCGGTAGACACAGTATGCTGTCCCAGCCCCAAGTCATGTACAGAAGTGCAGTATACAGGGCGTGTTAGGAGTTCAATCACACAGCTAAAGATAAACTTCTTTGTAAACTTTACCCTCTCTTTGAAGCTTAATGCTATGCTGTATTTTTTCATATCTTGGATTTAGATAAAACCCTGCGAGGAACGTTGGAAGGGGCTACACCCTTGTCTCTCCTTCCAGAGAGCTGCCTGGTGTTGACCTCCTTGGGTTCCTCAGTTCAATGCAAATGGACCAAGTAGGTGTTATTTATTTCTGTCCAGACACATCCACACCAGATAAAGTCAGGGGGTCAGAAGAATGACGAACGAGGAGGGTCTTTGACTGAGACCATTCTCAGAGTTTAGGGGATCTCTTCTCCCTTTCTTATAGCTGTCTTCAGTCCAGGCCACTTACCAGGGATTTCATTTATAAAATTTAATAGCTTCTTGTAAGTATAAGGTTTGGATTTAAGAGTCATGAAAGTTGCATTTTTGCTGAGGTGGCTGTGTCTGTAGGACAACTGGGGTATTCAGGTGTCATTGTCATAGAGACTCAATAATTCCTGGACCTAGTTGCTAGGGGAGTCTAAAAAGTCCCATCTTGGTGTAATCTTTGCAAAATCCTCAGCTCTGGTTTTCATAAAGATTAGTAAGGCCCCTGCACCTTGTTACTCTCTACCTTTAACTGACAGGTAGTATTGGCCTTCTATAGGCTGTTTTTGCTATCATTAATATTGTAGCCATGAAACATTACTCACAGCATGCCACACTAACAGTTTTTGATGTACCTGATGAAGAAATCCTATTTCTTACAAACTCACCTGTTTTTCTTCCATATTATCACCGAAAAGAGCTCTAATAGATAAAACTCCATGAGAGAGCAATAGAGCTCTATTAGAAATTCATAAGCACCTACTGCCAAGCTTTCCTCTTCATGTGACAGAAATATATAGATTCCAATTGCCTATGGCAATTTGTTAAATGGGTTTTCTTAATTTTTGTTACAAGTACATATGTTTTAACACATTTATTGAAAAACATTAAAATAGAAGAAAAACATTTAAGAAATAGTAACTTAGCACTTACATGCAGGAGTGCAGCAGGGATTTATAGGATAGCAGGGGAACAGGGGCATTTATCAAAACTATCACTCAAATGAATTTAAATTACAAATTATGATAAGTTTATTAATGAGAGGGAGCTGATATTATAAATCAGGTAGATTGGTCCTTGTCGGGGTTGTCAAGGAAAGATTCCCCAAGGAAATATTGGTGAACTAAGACTTGAATACGAGGAAGCACTACCTTCAAGGACGATTTGCCTGTAAACAGACTGTGGGGGGAGGGGACCATGTCAGGGAACAATGTGCAGAGACTAATGTGGCTGCAACTAAAGACACAGGAGCTGCGTGGAACTGCAGCTTCAGTCCAGGCCCAGATAACTTTGTCTGAACCACATGGCTCTTGGACTACTAGTGAGGATTTTATCTAAGAAAAGATGGAATGCTTCATATCTCCTAAGGAAGACAGGGAATGGGTCCATTCTGGTACAATTTTTATGAACTCTGACTTCTCTGCCCTCTACTGCTGTGCTGTCCTGGGCAAGGTCAGTGACAGTAGTTACATTTAGTATGCTTCCTTTTATTCAAAGACGGAACTTGACGGGTGATACCTTGCAAGCCCACATATTATAATGAGATGTTAACATCTAAAATTTATGGAGAACTTATGTATCTCTGTAGTGGAAAACAACCCATAAAAAATGGACAAAAGATCTGAGTTGACATCTCTCCGAAAGAAGACATTAAAACAGACAATGGTATTTGAAAAGGTGTTCAACATCATTAACCACCTGGGAAATACATATCAAAACCGCTATGAAATACTGCATCACACTTGTTAGAATCTATTATCAAAAGTAAAAAGATAACTAATATTGGTGTGGGTGTGTAGAAATGCAAACTTTTTACATTGTTGGTGGGAATGTGGACTGGGTCAAGGATTGTGGAAATAATGTTTTCTATAAAAATGAAGAATAAAATTACCAAATGACCCAGAAATCCTTCTTCTGGGAAAAAGGAAATTAAATCACCATCTCATAAATATACCTGCACTCCCATTTGTGCAGCTTGCATTTACAATAGCCAGAATTTGAAAACAACCTAAGAATTCATTGATGGCTGAATAGATTTTTTTAAAATATGGTGTATATACAATGGAGTATTATTTGCCTTTTAAAAAGGGGGAAATTCTGTTACTTGAGACAACATGGATGGTACTGGATTACTCTAAGTTAAAAAAACCAGTAACAGAACAATAATTATTGCATGTTCTCATGTGTATGAGAGTCTAAAGCAATCACACTCACAGTGCAGAGAGCAGAACGGTTGTTACCAGCGGCCAATAGTGAGGGTAATGGGGAGGCGGAGGTCAGAGGGTACGAAGTAGCAGATATGTAGGAAGAATAACTCTAGAAATCTAATTTACAATATGAGAAAAACAGTTAATACAGCTGTACTTCATATGAGTCATACAAAAATAGTACATTTGGGCTATTCTTTCCACATAAACAACAACAAATGGGTTACTGTGTGAGATGATAGATATGCTAATTCATTTCACGTTTTTTTACTTTCTATATAATTCTCATATCATCATGTTATATAGCTTAAATATGTACAATAAAATTTATTTTAAAAATACATGGAATTGTCCTAACTTTTGCTTGCTTCCAGTGATTCTTCTGTGACTTGTTTTTGAAAAATATATATATACATATATATCTATATATTATTTATACACACACACACATATAAAAGGGTTGTCCACAAAGTATCCAGCCATGTTTGTGTCTATTTTGCCTAACCATCACTGGATACCTTCCAGACAGCCCTTTTATATATAGACTCAAGTTAATATCTGAGGAAACATAATAACCACTAATAATACAATGCTTTGTTTTCTGTCACATATAATAAATTAAATCATCCTCATGCTGTTTGAATCACAGGTTAAACAGATTTTTGAGGAGGTTAACATATTAATTTCTGACTAAGTGAAAAGGATAAGAAGTGGATTGTGAAATTAAAATCAGAATAACTCTATCTGGTTAACAAAGCACCACTTTACCAAGCAGCATTTCCCTATTTTATATTGTAAACTTTTTTCCTACTGACTTTTGAAATTATTATCATTATTCAGTCAATATATTGTATCTAGTTAAAGGTGAGTTGCAAATCCATGAGTGGATGAAAGCTTTCACTTTTTCTGGGTCTGAGATTAGCTTTTTCCTCTCAATGTCTCATGCTTTATATGTACTCAATGGGTAAATGTGCAGTTTGTATTTAAGGATTTTAACCATACTCCAGAAAAAATTTACTATAACCTTGCATAGACTATGACACTGAAAAAATTATATTTACATATGTTCCAAATTTTTGACTCTGATGAGAATCAATAGCAACGCAGTTTACATTAAAAAAAACTGAATTGTAAATATCTATTTATATTTTGCTCAGTCTTCTTAAAATATCCCCACATGGTTATGTTTTTCTTTTTGTTATCAAAAATGACCTATTTCCAGAATGTCCTATTCGAGTCCCCGAGATTAAAAAAAAAAAAAAAAAGATTTGATATATTAGTATCATCTTGTTTTTAGTGTAAAGCTGCATTAGCTATCTTGCTGTGTAATAAAATAACACAAACTTCCTGGCTTGGAAAAAATCTCATATTTTCTAAGGCAGACGCTTGGATAAGGATGGGCTGCTCGGGGACATTACAATTGTCAGCCAAGACTATAATCCAATGTGAGACTCAAGGTCTCCTTCCAAGTCCACTGATTCTGGGATGTTCCTTGAGGTTATAGGACCAAGAAGCACACTTTCAGGAGCCTATTTATCATTCCCTGCTATGTGGTCCCCTCCACATAATGACAGTTGCATGTTTCAAGGCTATGTTGATTAGTAGGATGTAAGCACTCCATTGTGTACAAATAATCAACACTTTGAATCCCACAATGGCATAAATGTATTCATGATCTATGTACAAAAGATTTAATAAAAAAAAAAAAAGAGAGAGAGATGTGTCTACTATTGTTTCCTGTCTTTTACATTTCCCCCTTTTCTTTTTTTTTTGGGGGGGGGGACAGAGCTTCAAGCTGTCACCCTGGATAGAGTGCTGTGGCATCACAGCTCATAGCAACCACCAATTCCTGGGCTCAAGCGAGTGTCCTGCCTCTGCCTCCCAAGTATTGGGGACTACAGGCACCCACCACAACGCCCAGTCATTTTTTGGTTGCAGCTGTCATTGTTGTTTGGCGGGCCCGGGCTGGATTCGAACCCGCCAACTCAGGTGTACGTGGCTGGCGCCTTAGCCCGTTGAGCCACAGGTTCTGAGCCACATTTCCCCCTTTTCACAGGAATCACCTGCTTACTTGCTTATTTGAATAATCTGGTATAATCTCCCTGATTATGTCCAAGTCAAAAGATATTTACCTTTTCCATAATGTAATCTCATAAAGGGAGTGAAATGCCAATATCTTCACAGGTCCCATCAACACTCAGTGGGAGGAAGTTATAAAGTCACATAGGCCAGAAAAGGCAGAAATCTTGCAACCACCATAGAATCTTGCCTCCTATATCACTACAAAAGAAAAGTCTAAAACAATTACTATTAGGGTAACTGTTTCAGGAAGGTTAAGTTGCAAACCAAAGTGTTTATCTCAAGAATAATTAAATTGTTTTCTTATAGAATCTAGTGGTCAATTAGAAAATTCATATTTCTTATGCGAGCATGATATGTACTACCTCCAAAAGGTAAAGCATATTTTGGGTTCAGAGAGTGTGAATAATATTAAATCAAACACTTTATCACTTTTCAACCCAATGACAATTTGCTAAGGATTCTTAAATCTCCTACAAGAGGCAGAGGGTATTTATTGAATGCAGTTGGAATTAAATGCAATTAAAAGAGTTCTGATTTATAATGTTACCTAATTTTCTTCCATTATCTAGTAAGAAAACACCTTAAAGGCAGAAGGAGAATCCTGAATTAACTTTATTCTTACATGAAGCACACTTAGTCGTCTCACCCTATTGAAACAATTTGTAGGAAGCTCTATCAGATCTTCCGTTCACTATTCACTCCTAAGCTAAAATAGCCAGTAAATAATATGATCTATAGTTTTTGATTTATCAATGTCATTACCTAATTAAGTTTTTACTTCCTGAGTGTACTTGGTCTGTTTGATGGAGCTTTGGAACACGGTTGTTTCCTGTTATAGTATGTGTTGCCTGAGAAGGGCTTATATTACTTAAACTATTTACATAAAGTCTGTAGTTTGCGTCATAGTTAGGAAAACATTCTTAAAGTTTTAGAAAGATTGGTGCAGATAAATTCTGACATTATTGTTTATTTTTCTTAAAATAAATATGTCTTGATAGGTAGAAGATATGAAAGCAAAATTATGAAATGGAACTGATCTCTAACAATATTCACTTCGTTATAAGAGTTCATCTTCCTTGATAGCTTCCTATTAAGTAAATCACGCATTGGGGGCATCTCTATAGTTATATGCCCCTTAATGTAAAATTTATGCAATATCTTTTTCAATTAGCTAGAGGGAATTTTGACTTTCAATATTTAACAAGCATATATGCACACTGCTTTGTGAAACTTAAATCCTTTGCTTTTGCTTTCCATGTTTAACATTTCTCCCAGCCTAATCTGTATGTTTGATTTTAAACTTCTGGGATGGTCTGATGCATGCTTTGATTGAACAAACAACAGCCTTGACTCTGAGAAGATGCTTTTGTTATGGTATTATCTCCAGAACTGCCATATCTGCTCACAAGTTCTTGCACTTTACAATTCGCTTGTATTATGTACAGGTGTCCGTGTGGAGTTCATTCTCCAGAAAGCTTTAGTTACCTCTCAGAAACAGTAAAAAAGGCTGCCAGTTCATTCTCTTACTTTGAATATTGAAAAGGAAACTGAAGAAATAAACTATAAATTTCTATTTCTGAAAACTTCCTGGTATTAAATTAAAAAAAAAAAACTCAAATAACCATAAAATCAGCCTTAAATGTGGTATTTGTTAGATGTTTAAGGACCATATTACAGGCAATATAAGAGTTGCTTTTTAGATTAAAATTTCAACATAACTGAAAAATGTACTTTTTCTCTCATTTAATCTTTATCTCTTGATTTTCCCAGTACTATAGTTATAGGTCTGTTGCCAGATGTTCTATGCAAATTTTAAACAAGCATAATACTAAATAACCAAAGGCATCATTTAATTTCTAATTTTTTCCCACAAAAATCTAAAGAGAATAGGATCTACATTATCACATGATTTGTAGAAACTAAGCTAACTTCCTCAACTCCTTGTACCGATGGCCTGACTGCCTATTAACTGCCTCCTGTACTCAGCTGAAACCATGCCATACACTATCAACCTATATTCTTACAAAAACCATGTTATAATTCCCCACTAACTCGAAAACCAACACACAGTCTTTTGGTTTTGTTTGTTTGTTTGAGAACTCCCTCGTCCTTTCCACCATGTGAGAAGATGGCCATCTATGAAGCAGGAATCTAACCCTCACCCAACCCCGAGTCTGCCAGTGCTCTGATCTAGGTCAGCCTCCCACACTCTGGAAGTGTGAGAAATAAATTTCCAATGTTTATAAGCCACTCAGTCTATGGTAGTTTTTTTTTTTGTTGTTGTTGTTGTTTTTTAATGTAGCCTAATGGTTAAGACATTATGGGATTCTTATTTTATAGTGTTTTATTTTTCTGCTATACTTTAGCTGGGCCCTATGGCTAATGCCTCCAATCACAGCACTTTGATAGTCAGGAGGAATAGCCTGAATAAGAGCGAGACTCTGTCTCTATAAAAAATACAAAGATTAGCTGTGCCTAGTGGCACAGCCTGTAATCTCAGCCACCTGGAAAGCTGAGTCAGGAAGATTCCTTCAGCCCAGGAGTTTGAGGCTGCTGTGAGCCATGATGACACCACTGCACTCCAGTCAGGGCAACAAAGTGAGACCTTGTCTCAATAATAAGTAAACAAATAAATAAAACAAGATATTCTGTATTTGTGAAATAAATTTGAGAAAAGTTTGATGTCATGCATCAATGGAATTTATGTTCTAGTTTCCACGAACTGTGGACTCTTCTTTTATGCACTATTTCTTCTCTCAGTGCTACAATTTGTAGAGAGGTATAAATACATGCTCACTATCAGTGTGAAATTTATATAGAAAAGGAACTACCAGTAGACAGAGTTGTAAAGTCCACCTTTGTATGATTTAGAAATGAGTCTCGCGTTTGGACAACTTAGTCTCAGCTTGTTCTGTTTATTCAGCCCAGTTGTTTCCTACACAGGTTCTTCCTTTCCTTACCTGTTGAAATCATTTGCTTTCTCTTCACGTTACTTCTCACTGCTCCTGCTTGAAGTGCCACCACCTACAGCTCCTGCTTGCTTTACTTTCATCCAACTAATCTCTCCCATCCTGATCTTCTGAAGGAGCCAGTTCTTCTAAATCACTTGATTTTTTAAATCATCCTTTCCATAATGAATCACAACATTTCATTAGACTACAGGATTTATTGCATATTCTCACCTTTACAGAAATAACTTGTTCTTAATTAGGTATGATCTGATGGAAAGAGAACTTGTATGCTGAATAACCAGTTATTCTCAGCATGCCCTTTCACTTCTCATGTTTGCCTCATCAGGAAAATGAAGTAGGACTCGGTCAAGTGTTCTCAGCTCTGGGTGTCTATTAGAAGCATCTGGGGAACTTTCAAAAGACTACTGCTTGACCACATCCAACAAGTGAAATCAGATTCCCATAGCATGAGACCAAGGCACTGAGATTTTATTCAAAGCTCAGCTAGGATTATAAACCATGGGATGAATGATGTCCAGGGGTCTTTCCAACTTTATGATTCCCTTTTTTTTTTCCTTACCTGTAGACTCTTTCTCCTCCCCAATCTTTATAGCCACTAAGGGAGGAGACTTTTAATTTTTTTTTTTAACTTTAGATATAGAGTCGGACTCTGTCACCCTGTCTGGTGTGCAGTGGTAGGAACACAGCCCACTGTAGCCCCAAACTCCTGGACTCTGGTGACCTCCCTGCCTCCGCCTCCCACAAAGCTGGGATTGCAGTTGTGTGCCACCACACCAAGTTCCATAATGTTTTGAATGCCTCCATATGCCAAATATTACACACAACTAGGTCGCCCTCCATGGTGTCTTCACTGAGGGAGATAGTTAAGAAAATCAGTGATTCAGAGAAGTAGACCTAAGATGAATGGGAGCAAGAGAAGGGCTGTAGGTGTCAGGTGGTAGAACGAGGGGGCAGTTCCTCACCATCCAGTAAGAGAACAAGGGGCAATTCCTCACCATCTGGTTTCCTAACCTGTGGGCACTGTATGAATATCTGGAGAAAAATTATATGTGAGAGCTGGAGGGCGGGATGGCAGGGAAGATCTTGATGTCTTCTGGGAGGTACAAGGAGTTCAATATAATATGAGTAATTGAGAACAACAAGGTACAGAGATGATTAGGGGACATATTATGAGGGATCTTTTTTGAACTTTGATAATCTCTCCTCAACAATACCCTTCAATGCCTCTTCTTTTATGAGGATCACTATGACATTAATTAGATGTTTTCAGAAATGTAGAGTATTATAGCTAAATAAATTGGAACAGTAATGAACTTTGGGGAAGAGAAAATAACTCAAAACAAACTTGTAACACATTCCTAGTTTGGTGAAACTTCTATTCATTTTGTGAGATTTTAAAAAAATTATTATTCATTTTCTTTATCCAACATAATTATTCTACTTATTATCTTAACTTATTATCTCAAATTATAATTCCTTATTTCCTATTTTAGTAACTACTTGGCTAAGTTGATTTTCTTCACATTCCTCTTGTAAGTAGAACCAGTATGTTTTCCTGCACATGTACAGTTCAACCTAAAATGAATAACCCCAACCATGATACATACTGTCTGCCTTCTTCATCACTCTATGATCTCTCTTTGTCTTTGTCTCTCTCTCTCTCATCTTCTTTGGCTGGAAAAAATAAATCTATGGAAATTTCCTTCACTCATTAAACTGAAATTTATTTCTGTCTACCCTTGGAATTTGTCTTATCTGATGTATTTTAATTTTTAAACCAAAGTAGCTCAGTTATTATGTATTATTTTCTAATTATTTTACTATTTTTGCTATCTACATGATAGTAATATCAATAATGGTTAGGATATTTAGCCACACAAACCACAAAAAAAAAAAAAAAACTAAAAGGCTAGAAAAATAAAAGGACTAATATTGCTAGTTATACTAATGTATCAACATGTCCAATAAGTAGACTTGTACAGTATAGGTGCTAGAAATGACTTATTTGTCAACGCAAGAGAATGAAAACCCCTAAAATGTGTAGGTTTATTTAAGCATTCTGAAAATAAGATTGTGACCTCCTCCTTTTTTCTGATTTCCAGTTGCCTGAAATACTGTTTTCCATAGCTTTACTCCAAGTCTTGATTTGTCCATCAAAGGTAGGTTTGTTTCTAGGAGATGACATATGGATGGTTTATGCCTTTCTATCCAAAAGGCCAGCCCATCCCTCTTCAGTGGGGAATTCAAGCAATTAATATTTAATGAGAAAATTAATAGGTATGGAGTTCATCTTCTATTGTGAATGATCATTGCCTACTTTTATACTTTGCATCATTGTAGAAGCTAGGTTTTGTCCTTTAGTTTCTGGTTGTTTACTTTGCTGGTGGTCCATTGGGATGACCAGTGTTGAGAATCTAAGTATTTCCTGTAGAGCTGGTCTTATTGTAGCATATTTCCTCAATGTTTGTATGTCAGCAAAAGATTTGATTTCTCCATTGATTTTGTAGTTTATTTTAACAGGATACAGACTTCTGGGCTGCAAATCGCATTGCATGGTGTTGGCACAAAAACAGAGATATAGACATTTGGAACTGAATAGAAAACCAAGGGATGAAACTAGTCTCTTGCAGCCATCCATGTTTGATAAACTAAAAAAAAGCGTACACTAGGGGAAAGAATCCCTATTCAATAAATGGTGCTGAGAGAACTAGATAACCACGTGCATAAAACTGGAACTGGACCTGTACTTTTCACGATTTACAAAAATTGTCTCAAGATGGATAAAAGATTTAAATCTAAGGCAAGAAACAATAAAAATTTTAGGAGAAAGTGTGGAAAAAATTTTGGGGATGTCTTCCTGGGAAAAGATTTTATGAAGAAGACTTCCGTGACAATAGCAAGAACAAAAAAAATAAGCAAATAGGACTTACTTACACTGAAAAGCATATACCTAGATAAGGATACAACAACCAAAGCAAACAGGCAACCTTAAAAGTAGAAAAGGGTATTTGCATGTTACAAACCTGACAAAGGTTTGATAACTAGGATCTATAGAGAACTCAAATTAATCAATAAAATAAAAGAGGCAATAATCCTATCCAACATAGGGCAAGAGACACGAACAGAACATTCTCTGAGGATGACAGATGAATGAATGACAAACATATGAAAAAAATACTTATCATCCCCAGCCATGAGAGAAATGCAAATCAAAACCACCCTGAGATATCACCTAACCCCAGTAAAATTAGTCCACATCATCAAATCCCAGAGGGGAGAACACTTTTATACTTCTGGTGGAATTTCAAACCAAGACAGCCTCTTTGGAAAGTTGTATGGAAAATCCTCAAAGAACCCAAATTACACTTCTCATTTGACCTCATAATCCCACTACTAGACTTCTACCCAGAAGGAAAAAAAAAATCATTTTATCATAAAGACATTTGCACTACATTGTTTATCACAGCTCAGTTTACAACCACCAAAATGTGGAGACAACCTAAATTCCCATCAACCCCAAAATGGATTAACTGTCTGTGGTATATGTATACCATGTAATTTTATTCAGTCATAAAAAGATGGTGACTTTACGATTTTTGTATCAACCTGGATGGAGCTGAAACACATTCTTCTAAGTAAAATAAATTTACAGGAATGGAAAAGCAAACATCCAATTTACTTCATACTAATATTAAGCCAGTAAACCATCTAATTCATGCCCACAGAAGAGAAAATTTTATTTCAATTCAAGTTGGGAGTAGCAGGAATGATGTAGGAGGGAGAGGGAGGGTTGGGTGTGATCCTACTTAATGGGTACAATGTAGGGTTGTATGGCTAACCTTGGGGCACAACCACTAGAGGGATCTACCTTACAAATTCAAACATTGTGACCTGGCTGTTGTGCCCTCACATTAATCTAAAATTAAGGAAAAAATAGCCAAATTGTGAGGAGGAAATATAACAGCCTTAAGTTTATGTGGGTAGGGAAAGAAACAAGGAAGTGATAGTAGAGGCAAAAGGTTAGAAAAGAATGTGCTGGATCTCTTCAGTGAATGATCATAACCTAGATTCCAGGGAAATTGAATCACTCACTAGGTTTAGGAAATTCCTTATGCTATACACACATAACTTGCCTCCTGCTCACAAGATGTAGGTTTGAAATTTTCTTTGTGCCCAGACTAAGCATGGAACCTAGACTACAGGTGACCCGGTGACCCCATTCTGTGGATCAGAAGTAGTTGGGGAATGGTAATTGGAAAGAAAAAAAAATTAAAGACACTGTCACAGACACAGGAATTCTCAATTAGATAAGGAGCACAGTGACATGCTGACAAATAGGTCTTATTAGGCTTATCATTAAAATCAGGAATTAGTGCAAGAAGACCTTGAGAAAAGAGGGTCTGTATGGACAATCACTCTCAGTAGAAGGAATTCTGCTTGAAACCCAGATGGACAGGTAGAGACCAGCTGCACCTGAGGAAGTAGCAGGTCTTGCTGGAACAGGAGAGATGAATCAATATCATCAGGACTCAATAACGATTCAGAGGCACGTGGTATGGACGACACTGTACTGTGACAGAATTCTTATGTGGAAACTGTAAACTCCATTGGAATTCTATTTGGAGATAACGCTTTTTATGAGGTAATTAAGGTTTGTGTGTGTGTGTGTGTGTGTGTGTGTGTGTGTGTGACAGAGAGAGGGGAGAGGGAGAGCAGAGAAGGCCATATGAGGGCACAGTGGGTAGTTGTCTATAATCTAAAAAGTGTAGCCTCGCTAGAAACCAACTCTGACGATACCTTGATTATGGATTTGTAGCTTCCAGAACTGTGAGAAATCACATTTCTGTTGTTTCAGCCAACCAGTTTGTAGTGTTTTCTGTGGCGCCTCGAGCAGAATAATATACCTCACCTCTAAAAAAAAAAAAAAAAAAAAAAAAATGCCCCAAGTTTCCCTGTACCTTATTTTGGAAATTTTTCTTATTAGATACTGAAAGAGAATACAGAGAATTTGGTGATATTATAAATCTCATATGAAATGTGAGAGGAAGAAAGTGGAAGGAAAGAAGTCTGAATTTGAACTTTGAATTGATTAAATTATTTATGCAGGCAAGTCTGATTTCAACCTACAGAGATTCTTTAAATTGTAGGTTATCAATTTAAACCCTGCCACCCAATTTTTAAAACACATGCAAGAAAGAAACAAAAGAATGAAAACATGCACGTTCCACAGATTTACCTACATAATAGTAATAGTCTGCAGTAGAAATCTGGCATTAACTTATTACGTACTGACAATTACTATTTTTATGACTGTGATGTGTTATATCTCAGTACAAGCATTAAATATGTGCTTCTTCTTAATCTCGCCCCATTTTTGAGACTGACTACTCTATAAACATTTTATGTTAAATTTGTGGTGTGATACCAAACTAGAGTTCAATGTAATGGATCCCAACCTTTTCATTCATTCTTATCAAGAATTATGTTATAAATATTATCACATAATAAATAGAATGGTGTTCTCTAGCACCATCTAGCTTACTTTTTGAGCAATTCACAGCAATAAAATTTAACTCTTTATTACAACTAGATAATAATGTCAGATAGTATAGCTATAAAGTTCTACAAAATAGGTCAGAATGATTAACAATATTAACACCATTTAAAATTACTATATGCATACTATTGCTATCTCATAGGGTTAAGGAATGTGTTATTGCTGTCACCACACCTTAAGAAATCATTTTCTTTGTGAAAATTACCAAAGATACTTAATTTAAAGCTGTAGGAACATTCCATTTAAATACCCTTCCATTGCTGACAATCTTTAGAAGTAATGTATTTTTTATTAATAAAGGCTGAGATACTCTATAAAGAAACTCTTAAAGTTTGTCATCTTCTATCATGAGATACATGTCATTGACATTGCCCAGATAGAAACAGGTAAGCCACGCAGAGAGTAGGAAATCCAAATTTAACATGATAACCTACATTTAATTTATAAATATAGATAATCACAGGAAAGGAACATCCAATTTTTGCCAAATATCTTCTAGAAGAGAATATTTTCAGAAATTTCAGATTGACAGACACTTCAATATGTCCTATTAGGATGCATTTATGTGACTCAATTTAGTTTATCTATTGAATTTTTGATTAGCACTCTTATTTTATAATACCTGCATGCTGCTATATTATCATTTAGTGTCAACTTGTTTCTAGCCTAGAAAATCTGATTAGGAGAAATAAATAAACAGAACTCTAATAAATGCTAGATATGCACTAATGTAATGTTATAATAACACTTGACTGTTAGCTAAAAAAATTAAAGTAAAAGTGATTTTTTTAAAACACCTGAGTTTTAAGAAGCTAATAATATGACAATTCAAAAAATGTTCAAACATTGCATATACAATATCATGAGCATATAATTTGGCTGCATTATTTTAAGTGAATGCAATAAAATATATATAAAATAATTCATTGGTATCAGATGTTATATACCATTTTGTTAAAATGAGTAAATTTTGCTATTTTGTTTTTGGAAAAGCACTTATTCCCAATATGGCTGCCTTGAGTTAAATGAAACTTAGAGTGAAATTTAATGGGATTTGTCTCCCTATCAAATTATATAATTTTGAATATTAGAATAATTAATCCTCAATTTTGTTCATTCATTCTGTTATCCAACAAATAATTACTGCATGAACATTATTTATCAGCTACTGTTTTGTATGGCCAGAACTCATACGTACTTAATGCAATTAAAATGCTAAATGTGATACCCTTTAAGAGCTTATATGGAAATGCTGGAATACAGATAAATTGTTGTCGTGTGCATCACATGTGAGATAGGGCTAAATTCTGTGTAGAGAATTGAATTAAGTGATGTGATAGTAAATTTCTTTTTTCTTTAAATTGAACAGGCAGAAAGATAATATTTAAACGGAAGTTCGAAGGTTATACATTTAGTCGTAGAGAAAAGAATAAGGAAGTATATTCCAGGAGGTCAGAACACCTATTTCAAAGGCTCTGAAGTGACTATGAGTTTCTCATATTTGAAAAATTAAAAACTACAGTATGGGTTCAGCTTAGTAGCTAAGACAATGAATGAAGGGGTATGAGATTGAGGCCAAATCACACAAGGCTTTCATAAACCAAGGTAAAGAGTTTCTACCATTCCTCCCCCCACCAGCCCTCCCTCCTTTTTTCTTCCTTCCTTCCTTCCCTTTTTCTTCGTTACCTTAATCTCAGAGAGAATTGACAGTGGCTTTTATTAGAGAGGTAAGGCATATGTAAGGACGTGGGCAGCGTCCGTCATGTACGTTTGGGGACAGGGTGAACCTAGATGGATGCTGGTGTTCTGTTCTTACAAACCTGAGGGACTGTTAAAAGTGCAATTTAAGTAAAGGCAGAATCAATATTTCTGTTTTGTCTTTTTCTGTTTCGAGATGTTTGTCTTATTGAAACCTCAAGTAGATTATTACTGATAGAGTATGCAAAACAGCAGTCATTTTAGAAATTGGAGCTTTGGAAACATCTGCATATTAATAGAATTTATTTTCTAGAAACAAGTATATAGCCTTCTGAAAATAGTTTCAATCACTGGCATTATGAAAAATGGATTGGAGAAAATTCTAGTTTTCCTTTTATATTTTCATTTAAAAATAGCATATTGGTTATTGGAAATGTAAAGCAAAATAAGATCAAAAAGCAATAGTTACGTTGTGAATGAATGCAATAATTAATATTTCAGTATTTATAGATTTTTAATGAAGGTAAAAATTATAAAGATGAGAATTTTATTGGAGAACATGATTGCAGCTGAAATATCACCGACCAATTTTTTTCTTTATTATGGAATTCATTTTTCTCTAATCTAACACTAGTACTATTAAAGAGCAAGTCCATACAACATTCATTATTTTAAAACTTATTTTTCCCTATGTTACATTTTCAAGGATTTTAGACTCAACAGCCCAACAGACAACATAAGCAGAAGTGAGATGTAGCAGCAGTGGGTAGTGTTTAGCTAAGACGAATGTTTTAGGAAAAGGAAAATACAGTGAAAAATACCCAACATGCTGCCTGCACCCAGACACTTAGCATTTCTCTGCGAGCTACTCTTCTACACTTAATTTAATTTACAACATCTTGCTGACAACCAAGTTTCCATATCTCCCTTCACTATTATTTTAGTATCCGCCTTTTTCATTCCTTGATCCCTGTCAATAAGAATAAAAAGTCTATTCTGGACAAAAGCTTGGTTTTTTACTCCTTCTTCTGCCAATGTGAAAACTGCTCCAGAGTCAGCTCATATTTACACAGAATGCCAAACATTGTTCCTTTAATTGTCTCAGCTGGGGAGCTAAGACTGCATAAAGCAGCTGGTGGCGAGTAAGTACCTAGCAAACAGGTAGGGCAGATCCCCCTGCAAAAGGCGATGCTGTCCTAAGAATCTTTTCAGTTAGGGATTCTTCCCTCTGGAGGAAACCAGTACAACTGGGTCTGTTTAAACTCATTTACTACACACAATCACCTTCCAGATGGTAGCCTCTGACACCAGAAAGTGCCTGAGGCAGAGTTGTGGCTGTAAATATGTACATATGAATGTGATAGGATAAGGGATTTTTTATTTTTTGTGAGCAACTGTAAAAGCTTTTAGGAAATGAAGACAGTAACTCTGCTGTTCATACTCAGTGGTGATGCTGTTGTGCTTTGCAGTTAGCTGAAAAATCAAGATGGTGTTTTGCTCATTTGTACAGATGTTGAAGATGTATTTTAGACCTTTGTTGTTCTATGAAAGTGCAGTATGCTTCTTAAGACAAAATGCTACAAAATTTTGCATTCTCTTCATCATGCAATCTTTAGTTTTGAGGAGGCTTCTGTATCTAGAGCTATGAATTTAGATCAATTTAAAGTTTTGATAGAGTAGAAAGCCATTTTTGGTTTATCTATTATCTTTATCCTCATATTGTACACTTAGAAAATAAAGTCAACCTCAGCAAAAAACAGCCAACTGATCATCAAAAAGCAAGAAAGTGCAATGAGAAAAGGATAATCTTATCAACAAATATTGATAGATATCCTCACGCAAAAGGATGAAACTGGACCTTTATCTTATACCACAAAAATCAACTAAAAATGGATTAATGTCATGAACTATTACACTAAATATGTGAAACTATAAACTCCTAGAAGAAAGCATAAGAAAAAATATTCTTAATACCTGCTTTAGGAATGATTTTTGTCCCTCATGCCAAAAGCTCAGGCAATAAAACCAAACACTAACAAGTAGGACTACATCAAACTAAAAATCTTATGCACCATAAAGGAAAGAAAAGAAATAATTCCGATTAAAAATGAATTAAGAAGCAAGGCAAAGAGCTGGATACAATAGCTTGCTTGCACCTGTAGTCCCACCTACATAGGAGGCTAAGATAGGAGAGCCTCCTGAGCCCAGGAATTAGTTCCAGGACAGCCTGGGAAACATAGCGAGGCCATGTTTCTTTAAAAAAAAAAAAAAAAAAAAAAACCTGGGCAAGGGACCTGAATAGACAATTTTCCAAAGAAAATACAAAAATGTCCAACAGGTATATGATAAAGTGCTCAACATTACTAATCATCAGGCAAATCAAATCAAAATAATAACTCTCACAGCTGCATAGATGACTGTTATCACAAAGAAATAAAAGCTAGTAAAGGCATGGGAAAAAAAAAAAAAAGAAAGAAAGAAAATCCCTGTACACTATTCTTGAGAATGTAAGTCAGTACTGTTATTATGGAAAACTGTAAAGGGTTCTTCAAAAATTAAAAATAGAACAACCAACCACATGTCCCATAAATTCCTCTTCTGGGTATAAAATTAAAGGGGATGAAATCAGTATGCCTTCAGTATCTCGATGCTTCCATGTTTACTGCAGCATTATTTCAATACCTAAGATGTGGAAAGGACTTAAATACCCACTGATAGCTAATGGATAAAGAAATTGTGGTAGTTATGCAATTGAACATTATTTCTGTGGCTCAAAGGAGTAGGGCACTGGCCCCATATGCCAGAGGTGGCGGGTTCAAACCCATCCCTGGCCCAAAACCGCAAAAAAAAAAAAAGAGTAAAAAGAGTCTGGGAACACTATGCTAAGTGAAATAAACCAAGAATAGAATGAAAGTTACTGTAGAAATACTTATGGGAAGAATCTTACAAAATAACAAATTTTGAGTACATAGAAACAGTAAAACAGTGGTCATCAAGAGCAGGTAAGGGGAGGAAATGTGGAGTATTGGAAAGGGTACAAACTTGCAGTTATTTAGGATGAGAAAGTCTAGAAATCTAATAAAAAATGGTGACAATAGTAATAATACTGTATCATAAATAAATTGAAAAGTAACTATGATCAGTGATAGATAAGTTAATGTACTGCACTGTAGTAATCATTTCAATATAAACATACATAAATGTTTATATGAAAAGCATTATATATACGCTTTTTTAATTTTTATTTATTTATTTATTTATTGTAGAGACAGAGTTTCACTTTATAGCACTCGGTAGAGTGCTGTGGCATCACAGCTCACAGCAACCTCCACCTCCTGGGCTTGGGCGATTCTCTTGCCTCTGCCTCCCCAGTAGCTGGGACTACAGGCACCTGCCAGAACACCTGGCTATTTTTTGTTGCAGTTTGGAAGGGGCTGGGCTCGAATGCGCCACCTTCAGTATATGGGGTTGGCGCCCTATGCACTGAGCCACAGGCTCTGCCCACATTTATATATATATATATGCTTTTATTAAGAGACATTCCTGAGAGGGATTTTCTAAGACTATTGTTCTGGAAATTAGTTTTCAGAAGTGCAAAAGCCAGAATGGCATTCTTAGAATTTGTTTGAAAGACAACACCTTTGAGGGCAGCGCCTATGGCTCAAAGGAGTAGGGCTTCAGCCCCATATGCTGGAGGTGGCGGGTTCAAACAGGACCCCTGGCCAAAAAAAAAAAAAAAAAAAACACCTTTGAGATGTTAAAGATATACACAATATACAACAACAGAGAGTTATTTTCAAATGAAATAATAAAAAATTTATTTGCATATATTTTATATCCCTATTTAAAGGTATGCTTTATAAATAAAAATAATGAAGGAACATATTTACTGTGTCTCTATGTAGTTTTTTCATTCCTCTAAATTCCTTCTATATGTTATTTTCTATATCTACAAACTTGAATGACTTACATTGGGTATGAAAAGGGAGAGGTGTCAAAATAAATAACTTACTGTCACATTGTATTTTTTTAAAAATAAATACTAATAATAATTATTTTCAATTGAGACTTTTTCCCTTGTTTTAGATGATGATTTACTAGTATCATTGCAAAATAAAGATGGATATCAAAGAAAATTTTTTTCAAATTTCTTACTAATATGTAAAACACGATTTGGCTTTTTAACTTTTCAGAAACTCCTGAATCTGAAAGATAATATACTAAAACTAGGTATGCTGTACGTTTGCAAAGAATTTTAAAAAATTGCATCGTGGAAACTAAATTGTTAAAAATGGTCGTCTGGTGAATAATATAATTTTCTTAAAAGAGCTTTTTTGTTTGTTTGTTTGTTTCTGGGATATATTAGAATGTTCAGATTAGCAACTCAAAATTTTGACAAGCATTAAAGTCCATTTTGTAATAGAAGTTATTTGACCGTTGTTTATGTGTGTAAGTAGAAACAATGCCATTTAATCATTTGTTAAATGCATTGATTCTCTTGTATGTATGGTAGACAATGTTAAAATTGCAAGGCTATATTGTCAGGCAGAAAAAAAGAAAAAAACAACTTAAAATAAAGAATCCATGAATTTCTAGTCCATATGGCAGAAATGAAAGCAGAATGAAACATAAAAGGCTTCCTAACTGAACTTTCATATAATGAGCATAATGGGGAAACAAGAGGACCAATTCCATAAAGAATTCAGTAAGAAGCTCACATTCAGAAAATAGCAAAAAACTTATCAATATAGAAGAATAATATACACAGAAAAAAATGACTACAGCCAAGTTGCTTCAATTCTCGGTGGCAAATTCATTTGATTTTGGTTTGCATGGGAAGTATACGATTTGCTTTTATTCAGAGATATTTCTGAGGGGGATTTTCTGAAACTGTTCTTCTGGAAATTAGTTTTCAGAAGTGCATATGCCAGAGTAGCATTCTTAGAATTTGTTTTAAAGAGAATACCTTTGAGATGTTAAAGAAATGTACAATATACACCAACAAGGAGCTATTTTCAAATCAAATAATAAAAGATTTCTTTATGTATATTTTATATCCCTGTTTAATAATAAAATAATTTGTATTTTCACCATATGTCTTTATTATATCAGTCCAGATTATTTTATTTCTCATGCGACGTCAGCCCAATTTCATACACCACACATTGGGGAAATAATACAGAAAAGTGAACAAATAGCATTTATAAGTTTGTGATAGTATCTAGCTAAAAGGACCTCAACTAGCCAATCTCGCTCACGTATTTTTCATAGGAAAAGTGGGTTTTTTTGACTATTTATTCATTTGCAGCCTACCAAATATGTGTGCGTGTGTGTGTGTGTATGTGTATATATATGTATTCATTAATACATAATGAAGTATGTTATAAAATTTTGTCACAGATGAAAAACGCAAACATGTCACGGTATATTTATACAAATATATTACAGTACCACTGTTTCATTTATGAGAAATTCCAGATATTATGCTAAGTTTGAACTTCTAAGGAATAAAATTGAAATAAATTTAAGATTAAAAGAGAGAAATTATGATTTAGAGGCTCTGTTTTTACTCTCAATCTTACACCATGCTGACATATTAAACTTGCATATGCTAATTTAGCAAATGGTATTAAGGAGAATACTCAAAAGAAAGTAAAACCAGATAGAAATAAATATAATAATTTGTAGGATCTACAAAGTTTATTTTTAAATAAAGCCTATTGGTTTTCAGTTATTCTAAAACTATGGGTTGTCCTAAACTCAATATATTGATTGAGCTATTCTAACTATTCTAAACAATTAAACTTGGTTTGTCCTAAGCTCAATATATTGATTATGAATTATGTAATTTTTGTAAGTTTTAAGTTGGTTGAGATTATATATTCAGAAAAATGGAAAGACGCAAAGATATTAATATACACTAAAAGGAAAATTTGAACTATAGTTATATATTATATTACTGCCTGAAGAGGAGGAAGATTCCCTGGTTGATGAACACTAGAAAAAGAGAAAGCTGGGAAAGGTTACTTGGCAGTTGCTATGGCCTTTACCTTGACTCCTCATATTTCTTCCCAAACCCTAAGTTACCCAGTGTTCTCTATATAAGATAGTGTGAAGAGGTTGGTAAAATGAAGTAATTTACTATCAAGCATGCTGTCCATGGACTGCTGCCTTGTGTTCAGTCATAACGCCCAGCATAATCGAATTAACCTTCTTATTCCTACTTCTGCCATCATCTCAGCAGGACCGGGTCCTTTCCCAAGTAGAGAAAATCAGATTTTCTCTCCCACCTCATCTGAATCCTTGAGGGGCTTGTCTTTATTGAGCTGAGAAAATGTTGTATTGAGACTATTGGGGAAAGAATTAAAAAGCACCCCGATGAGTCACGTTGGTTAAGAAAAAACAAAATCCTTATTTTCCTATTGTGAGACAGTAAACCAAATTCTTCTGGATAGAGTTAATAGAAAATGTTTGCATCTGCTGTAGATTCAGTGGATGGGGATCCCAAATTGTTCAGATGACCATCTCAGCTGCTAATTAATCAGACATGTAACTTGCTACTGTCAGAGAAACATTCATTCTTCACACACAAAGACCTCCCAGGTCGAAAATCGAAAGCACAAATTTCTTCCCATGAATGCGTAGTTCTAATTGTATGATAAGCTGCTCCTTTCTTTGATTTCCATACATTCCGTTTATTGCACAGATGATGGTCTAAAAAGACATTGGTTTAAGGAATATACCTTAACGTGTAATAGAACAACTCAGCTGTGTGGATTCCGTAAATGAACTTTTATCTGGTTATTTCTCCATATTAGCTGTTTCCAGATGATGGAGAATAGTAAGAACAATGTACAGGAACAAACCTACTTCCCCTTCCAGTACAGTTACATTTGTACAGATCAGATTATAACTTTCCTCATTTGAAAACATTCAATAATTTCTCCTTTTCTCTAAAATAAAGCCAAAAAGATCTAACTTGAAATACAAATTTAAGGTCAAGTTTTAAACATTTTTTCTTTTATTGTCTACTAAGTATTTCTAGATTCCCAAATTCCAGCTAGACTAGACTGCTTGCCATTTATATTTTTTCATTTTTCAGAATTTGTCTGTATATAGTCTTGCATTACTGAAAATTCCTTCACATTTATACTTATCCAACGCTCATTCTTCAAATTCAATTCACAGGCTAAATCTTCTAAATTTGCTAGGCCTTGATGACAATTTTAAAATTCTTCCATTTCTGCTGAAGTCCCACTGAGAATTGTCCCTATCACATGTATTTTACTTCTATGTAACCATATGGCTTATTTGTAGGTTTAAGTTCCTTGAAGTCAGAGATCATATTTATCATTTTGTGAGCTATGGTACAAAGTATAATAAGTTTTCAATAGTTATCTATTGGATTCAAATTAGAGTAAATTTGTATATTAAGAAAAGCATGATCAAATCATAATGATAATCAATTATAATTTAGCATTAAAGGTTACAATTTATTTTTCATGTTTTATTCCCAGGGATCTATGTCATAAACAGAGTACTTGAGTGGTCCTATTTGCATTCCTGATGTTTTTAGTGCATAATTGATCATTCTTTGCTATCAATTTTTGCAGAAGTGGCTTCTCAAAGTAGAGAGAAAAAACATCTTCAAAGTCCCCTGCTGACATTGTGAACACTGTAAATATTTTGAATAGGTTAGTGGGTACTTAAAACTTATTTGTTATCAGTGGTGATTAAATCAGCAAACATTTATTAAAATGTGGATAAACCTACACTTTAATAGGATAATATCATGTTAGTGGAAGAGAGTAAAATCACTACTCCTCTCGGTGTTTTAAAGTATGTGTAACAATTTACTTCTGCAATACATTTTGCTAGCCACAAAAGCATGACTAATATTTAAACTGTTTTTAAAATGCCAAATAATTGTTCAAAAATATTTATTTGCATATATTTTTCTCTGACTGTTATGTTGCAAAGTGTTTCTCCAATAATTATGTGAAAATAAAAACAGATCATTTCAGCTTCCAAAAACATGTTGAAAATTCTCACTTATTTTCCAGGAGATAATTGTAATTTGTTGGGAAATAATGTAAAATGGGCTGGAAACTACAGTTTTTATAAAGCAATAAAGAAGACTAAACTGTCCACAAATTTATTGCAAACCAAAAGTTTATTAGTTAGAATAATGATATGCTTTTTGTGCAATTTTTAATATGAAAAAATTTGAATTTAACGTTCTTTGTAATCATGTTTTTACATTAAACATGGAGATGAGTTAGTGCATCTAATATTTGCTGTTGACTCAACTTTCAAAATCCTAGCAAGTATAATTAGTACCTGTACATGTGTTTGGAATTAGGAAATTTGACTACATACATAATGGGTTTGCTCATTCAGTCATTATTTATTTATTTACTTATTTTGATACAGGCCTGTGGCCGGAGGACGTGCCCTCTGCATCTCTGCCCAGGGGACTATGCTGCTGCAGACTAGTGGGGGAGAAATCTGGAGAACTGAGTGCAAGAGAAAGGGTGAGCATGGCAGAAGCCCATGGGTCCCTAGTTACTTAAGGGAGACCATGGAGCAGCCTGTGCTGCTGCCAGTGCCAACCCCAGAACCACCCTTGGACTGGGAATCTCCCCACCTCCATGTCCCCCCCTCCTCGCTGCTCTACTCCCCTGTGACCATTTCACAGGCCTAAGGGTGATAACGGGGTTCCCCCATTCAGGGATAAACAGGGACGCCCTCATTTCCTAGGCCTGGACAAATTCATGAATGAACTGTATCCATTCATTAATGTGTTCATTCACCCTGCCCCTAGGGAAAGGGACTATATCCATTCATTGATACATTCATTCATTTTACCACAGCAGAAGGGATTATATCCATTCGTTAAAGCACTCATTCATCTTGCCCCAGGGGAAGGGAGTGTATCCATTCATTTGTTACCTAGTCCTGACCAAATGTAACTACAAAGGACCCAAGGACTTGTACACCCCCCTAGACAAAGAAACCAGGCAGAGAGGAGATTTTCTGATTTAAGACTGTCCCTCTGCCAGAAGCTCTGGTACTTTCTCTGTATTCTTTTCTGTAAAATAAATCCTGTCTTACCACTGATCTGTGGTCTGTGGATTCATTCCTCGAATCCCCAGGACCAAGGTCCTACTGAAGAAGAAATTCCGGTAGCAATTCAACAAATTCTTAAGGTAGTCTGACTGTCCAGTAGCATTTAAAGAATCTCTAAGAACACAATCACAAAAAATACATAGAAAAATAGCCCATCATGATGATTAAAGTTAATGGAGAATCTAAACAAATGAACAGAGGTAAATCAGCTACAGATGAATGGATGGATGGATGGATGGATGAATAGATGATAAGTAGATAGATAGATGGGCAAATAATAGGTTTATAGTTAAACAGATTAACTGATGTGAATAAAAATAAAGACAAAATTAAGTTGGATATAACAATTGGGATTTGAGAGTTGGATTAGGCACATTCGAAAAGTGAACGGTAAGTCAGTAAATAACTCAGGAAGGCCATTCTGAGGAAAGGGGAAAATGCTTGTTTTGGTGTGATAAACACTTTATATGTTCAAGGAATTGACAAAGATAAATTCATAATAAGAAGAACTAGTATATGAAGGGAAAGTGAAACCGAGAGAAATTCGATTTGCACTCCAGTTGGGAATAAATAATGGCACACACATGTAGATCAAACGTGCGGCCTTGGTGAATTATCCTAATTACTATGAACAATTATTTCACAGAAACATTTTAGCTCTATGATTATTGGCTATTCACTGTACTTCATGGAAAACCGTTACGGGGTGAGATTTGGAGCTGAAAAAGGAACAAGGAGAGGTATGTTAGTCCCTTCAGGTGATGCACCATGGTGGTAGCTATGCCAAGATGATGGCAGGGTTATAGGGACTAGCGGATGTATGTAAAATTTACCCTAGATGCTGGATGTATGTGGAAGGGTAGAAATATTTAAAAGAGCAAAGTAGGGAGGGTATGGACGGACACGATTAGGTCAAAGATTATCTCCTGACTTTTAGGGGAATAAAACCATATTAAATAAAGTAAATTTTATTGAAATGAGGAGACACATGTAGAATAAATACGGACTGCAATGCTTCATTAAATTGTCCGGGTCTGGACATAGGCTTATGATAGGGAGGGGGTAGGATGGGAGGTGAATTATGTATGCATTTCTGAACATATTAATTTCAAGGCAGCTAAGAAACATATGTATAACTGAATTGTCAGGAATATAGCTGAACATATGGATCTGTATCTTCACGAAAAAGAGGTAACTTGGAAAAATAATACCAGGTTTAAACGTTTAGAAAAGGGTTTAAAACACATGAAAATAAACTAATTCGCCTGGAGATAGAGGAAACATGAGAAAGCAGAGTCTAAGATACAGTCCTAAGAAATCCCAGTATTGACACATTAAGTTGAATAGTTAAAGATATGAAAATCATTCTCAGATTGTTCTCACATACTATTCTCAAATTAAAAAGAAATGTTACATTTGACAGAGATTAAGAAAAGAGTGAGTATTTTAAGAGAAGTACTCATTCACTTGTGTTCAATGTTGCTAAGATGTTAAACTAGTTAACTAAATGTATTAAGAAAATACTTTCAATATTAAGGTAATTAATTCCTTTGTTTATATTCCATGGAAAGACATACAATTTGCCTTCATGTATCATGCCTAAAATTAAAAACTAGGGGGATATTTGAAATATTAATGAGTTACATTACATCAATAGATTTTAAAAGAAAACCCTTAGAGAAAAATAAAATTGCATGTTTTTAATAAAATGAAATTGATCTATAGCATTAATTAAACTTAGGAATTGTTTTCATTGAATCATTCTTTTCCAGGGTATGAAACATGGTATGAAATTATGAGAAGGAAAAAATACATAAGCTGTTACCAATTTTGTTGAGTGAGGTTGGTATAAAAACTTGTAGGCTTTTGATGATCATGTTCAGAGGTAGTGAATATAAAAGTTAATACTGGCATTAAGATTTATAACAGATAAAATACTAAAATCTTCAATGTTTAACAACTAGAATTAAATTTATTAAGGAAAAAAACCTCGAATGACATTCAGAACAAAAGAAATATTCTTTGATCCACAACCACTCCATGTTTTGCTTCAAATGCATTTATGTTTAATAGCAATTACTTGAATCAAAGCAAAATTAATCCTCATTTCATCTGTGATTTAAAAGCACCTGTGCGGCTTTTCCAAAATTCAAAGATAGAGATATGTAGAATTCTATTTCCTACCTGGTCCATTATAACAGGATTCCACAGAAAAGCTCCAGTCTTAACAAAAGCAGCTGCTTGCATTTAGTGATAATCCTCTGTACTATTAGTTTTGTCTTTTGGGATAGGAAATTGATTACCTGACCTTAGCACAATGAAGACTTTGTGTGCGTCTTACTCTCTGCCTCTGACAGCAATTCAGTTATGTAAACAGCAACAACTAATTGAGTAGAGTGATACTGTAGTTTGATTAAGAAAACCGGTAAAAAATGGACAATGGAAGCCTTTTATTGTTTATTTTTATTTTCTTCTTGCTACCTTAAATGATACATGCTATGGAGAGGTTTCGATTCTTTTTGTAAGCACGTGATCAACTTGTTCTGCACACATTGCTGATGGGGAAATGTGTGGCACTAAATAGATTTGCACATTATCATGCCCACGTTTCTATTCCAGGGAGAAGTTTTTTCAGCTTGGAAACTCAGGGTGTGGTGCTTTCCATTCATAATCTGAACAAAACAGACCAATTACAAGTAAAGAACTACACATTTTTTTTTCTTTAACCTGCTGATACAGGGCGATGGTGCCCCAGCCAGCTTGGCCCCAGCTGCCTCTGCCCTGGGGGTATTAGTGCCACAGCAGCTGGCAGAGGAACCAGCAGGTTGGGGGTGGCAGGTGGGGCGCTGGAGGCTCCAGTGGCTGGAAGGGCCAGACGTCTGCTGAGGACACACCTCCACGTTGCCAATTTAGCGTCTTTGTGTCTGCGACCAGGCCTCTGTCTCTCTCCTCTTGCCCTTGCAACTAAACAGGGAATCCTGCCCATAGGTTTGGTCAATTTCATCTCAGATTCCTAGGCCTGGGAATGGAAGGGATCGTATATATATACCCTTTGAAAAGGACCCGGAGGGAGAATTTTTCCAACTTGTGTTTTTCTCTCTGCCAGGACTCTGGTGCTATTTCTCTGTATTTTTTTCTGTAAAGTAAATCCTGTTTTACCACTTAATCTGTGGCCTGTAGATTCATTCTGGGTATCCCTGAGACCAAGGACCTACTGAAGAAGAAATTTGGGTAACACTACTTGGTTAATATTTTCCACCACTCTGCTGCTATTGGAGAATTAAAATTAAAGGCAGTGGCCCCTTAGAATAACAGATGCTTTGATGTATGTATAATTTTGCTTATAATTAATATTGTTCTCAGATGCAGTCACTAGTCAGTCATAATTCAAAAATACTGTTGTTCCTTGACCTTAAAATAATTTGTTGATATCTCTTAAAGTGGAGAGATCTTTTGCTTACATTACAGCAAAACAGATTTTAGTGAAAAAACTTGCATCACTCCAGGAAAGATTGGCATTCCTTTCCACTAAGAGGTCAGAGCCAAGCTACAAAACCACTTTATTTTCCGGATCATAAAGGAAAGACCTGTGGGGGGGAAACATAAAAACTTCATGAAGGCAGGATTGTAATTCTTAGGGATGTGTGTAGAAAATAGACACTTAATTTTCCAAGACTCTCATTCTCTGTCTCTCTTTCACACAAATATTTACTGTTCTAGGTCATTTCGGTTTTCTTTTGAAAACATGATTTCTGTTCACCAAGTTACCTTTTCTTTAAAATTGTAGCTTTCCAAATTTCCTGCCTTTTTTTGTTTGTTTATAAAATATTCACATTTCTTATGATGGCAGCCAAAAGTTGTACAGACTTTCTCCTTCATTATTCAACCATGAAAAGCAGATACATGGACCGGTGCAGTGGCTCACACCTGTAATCCCAGCACTCTGGGAGGCCAAGGCAGGTAGACTGCTTGAGCTCAGGAGGTGGAACCAGCCTAAGCAAAAGGAAGAACTCATCTCTAAAAATAACTGGGCATTGTGGTTGGCGTCTGTAGTCACAGCTACTTGGAGGCTGAGGCAAGAGGATCACTTGAGCTCAAGAGTTTGAAGTTTCTATTGATTCAGGGCTGGTGCACCCAGGCTTGATCAGCAGTAGCCACCTGGAAGGACCTGCCACGCCTTCTGCATCTCTACCCAGTGTTCGTGGTACAGCCAATGAGAGAAGGCAGAGCTGGAAAACCAAGTGCCACAGAAAAGGCAAGCACAGTGGAAGCCCGCACACAGGTCACCAGTTAGTTAAGGGAGACCATTGCACAGCCTGCAATGCTGCTGTTGCCAACCCCAGAACCATACTTGGACCTAGAAAGCCCTTTTCTGGCTGTGAGGTTGCTATTTCTACATTGTTATTGGGAGCATTTCACAGGCCTAAAGGTAGTACAGGCTCTCCTCTAGAGGCAGACCCCTGATTTCCTTGGCCTGGTCAATTTCATGTAAGTTTCCTAGGCCAGACAACTTTAACCATGGAATGTATCCATTCATTAATATGATCATTCATCTTGTCCCCAGCTGAAAGGACTGTATCCATTCATTAATGCATTGATTCATCTTATCCCAGTCAAAGGTATTGTATCCAGAGAACCCAGGCAGAGAGAGATTGCCTATCTTTAGTATTTTCCCTCTGCCAGAAGCTCTGGTGCTTTCTCTGTATTCAAATCTATAAAACAAATCCTGTCTTACTACTTATCTGGAGATTCATTCTTCAAATCCTGAGACGAAGGACCTACTGAAGAAGAAATTCCAGTATCACTGTGAGCTATGAGGTCATGGCACTCGAAGGATGACAAAGTGAGACTCTGTCTCAAGAAGAAAAAAAAAAAAAAGGAAAGGAAAACAGCAACAACAAAATCAAACAAATAAGCAGACACATGTGGTCTACCTTCCACAACACCGACCTTATCTCAGAACTTGTTAAGCCAGTGGATTAGATCACTCTTTCTTTCTAACTTTTTTCAATAACCAATGTAAAGTATAAATATTTTTACCTTATCCAACATTTGCCTTACTCAACTGTTACAAGGTATTTATGAATGGAGAGTTTCCGTACATGTGGATTGCTATGTTGTTAAACAGAAGTCAAATCATAAACAGTATTATGATTTCTTCTTATTCTATAGGAAAATCTTCCACATCCTTTTTTCAACTTAAAAATAATCTTATTTCCTTTGTTTTTTTCCTTTTATTCATTTTAATATATATATATATTTTCAAAATGTTATGAAAAATAATGTACGAGTTTTTACTGAATTTAAAAAAAAAAAATCACAACCCGCTGGAGGGGAATTTCAGAGAGGAATGCCAGCCTAGTCCAGTTTTCACCCACATCATCCTTTGTCCTTCATAGAAATAGTTGAGGAAAAAGAATTTTGGTTGAGAGACTAAGAATGGTTAGGAAAACCATCATTTATATTCCTGGTAAAGGTATAGCATAAACCATTATTTATATTCCTGTGGAGGGTAAAACATAAGATTTTTCTTAATCATGTGGACTTGCTAATTCACCCAGAAAAAAACAAATATACAGACTTCCTCTTGGGTACATATACACTACCAAACAATCCCAAAAATTACCATTAAGACTTTGTTTTGGTAATTATTATTTCATGGAAGAGCTACTGTCTTTAACTTTTTCATATTCTTTTACTAGATTTCTGATTTTCTTTTCTATGACTAATATTATCAAGTCTACTTAGGTATTTATATGTTTAAAACAAACAGGAGTCTAATTTACTTCTACTGTAAATTTTCTTTATCTAACAAGTCTTACTATGCAGTACTTCATTGAAATTTAGTTTGAAGTGTTTACAAATCATTGCTGTGATTATACTATGAATTTATTTTAACCAGTATATTTTGGTTTTAATCATTTGGAGATTTTTAAACTGTTGATCTTTTTTTTTCTGTTGTGAGTCTATTTGCATGTAGTTCAAATTATTGTGTCCTGGTTGTTAGCTATAGAGGCATTGAAAAAGATATTTATCATTTATTTACTGGATGTGGAGTTTGCCTATTTATCTAATACACATTGATACCTTACTTACTATGTGCCAGGTCTTTTTCTAGGAACTAAGAATACAGCAGTGAATTAAAGAGATGAAAATCCTTACTTTAATTGATTGGACTGATGTAGGAAAAGAGTAAGGAAACAAAATATATGTTAAGTTGAAATAAAGAAGAACACAAAACACAACAAGATTTGGAAAATAAATAAGAATGTCAAAAACTGTGAAGGGCCTGAACTTCTACTCTTCTTGCAAGCCAACATGTTAGTTTGCCACAAAATCAGGGATATTGATTGAAGAGGTGAGACTCCTGGGTCCAAGACAAATGACTTTATTACTAATAACACAGCAAGAAGAATGAGGAATACTGGTACACAAAGTTAGTTACATTATGGAAGGGGAAAGTTGGGCATGAAACGAAACTAAATCTTTTATAATGGAACATATGAAAATCTGTCATTTGTTCTGAAAGTGACACTGTCTTCTTCCAACACTCTTCAATATATAAAAATGCTAGCAAAAATATAGTTCAAAACAAAAGACAACCTGCACCTTAGTCCACAAGACAGACTGAAAGGTAAGAGACAGAAAGGTCTTCTGATAATATTCAGTCCTTGTGACACCAGAACTTCTTCAAATAATGAATCCACAGACCACAGATCACGGTAAAAGAGGATTTATGTTACAGAAAAGAATACAGAGAAAACATGAGAGTTTCTGGCTGGGGGAAAATCTCATGTCAGAAAAAATTCTCCACTCTGGGTCCTTTGTCTAGGGGTATATATAGCCCAAAATATGAATGGGTACAATCCCCTTTGTTCCCAGGCCTAGGAAACCTACATGAAATTGACCAGGCTTAGGAAAAATACAAGAAATTAACTAGGCCTGGGAAATGGGTGCAAGTGCAAGGAGAGGGAGACACTAAGGCACTGGTGTCTCCTCAGCAGTTACCTGGTGGGCCTGATAACTCCTCCTGCAGGCCCTCGCTGCCTACCTTCCAACCCCCTGGCTCCTCTGCCTGCCGCTGCACCAACACTCACAGGTGGAGATGGCAGGTTCTCCCCTCAGCTCCTCCGAGCTGTATCACTTGTACCCAGGCTGTATCCCTTGTTTCTGCATCACCATGCATTCAGGTAAATTTTTGCATGTGTAAAATCCTCAGGATTGTTCTAATAATCTGACCAAGAGATACTGAAACTGATTCTGTTCTGTTTGTCTCATACAGGATTTATCTAAAGGGACCATCTCTGTTGGCTGCTAAGCAGCAGGATAATTTCCCAGAGTTCACCAAGAAACCAAGTTTAGTCTGATTTTGGAGAAATAATCCTACTCATATGATCTACTGGTAGTGTTTTCAAGTCTTTTATGACCTCCTTTAAGGTGTATGTCAACATTGTTTTAGAGGGAAGTCAGTTAATCCTTAGAGTTAACACTAGGCACAAAACACAGTTTCAGGAGTACATGGTACCCACAAAAATAAAATAATGGCTATAATTGTCAGGATCTCCAGGTCATACTTACATGTGTTAAGAGGTGCAACATGATAATGCACCCAATGTAGCCTTCCCGGTGGCTGGTGGATCCTAGGATTCTCAATTCAATGTAATAATTGAGCCTAGTTCTTATTTTTAGAGAAAATACATAAGGACAGTTATACCAATCGTCAGAACTTGGACATACCTACAGCCAAATGACTGGCATTTATTTACCCTATGGTGAGGTTGAGAATGGGCTATAGGAAAGGCAGTGAAAATCGTATCCTGAGTCTTGAAAGGTGTGTGGTATGGCAAATATAGGAGCTGGGACCGTTCCTCTTTGTTTCTGAAAAACTACTGCCTAATGTTAAATAAAACCAGTGATTAAATTGTGGTCAGTGATAAATTTCTGTGGTCAAAAACTTCTAGCAAATGACAGCAAAATCTGGAGTTAATTCAATTTAACATTCTTGTAATTGTTTGTGAGTAAGCAAGATTCCATAAGCCTAATGTTTCACCTTTCACCAAACTTCACAGAATCTAAGATGTGCACTGACAGGTGCTGGGATTGTTATTTTCTATAATGACAAAATCTGCTTCCTATTCCAGTAGATACAAAATTACTTTTTGTTTCTATAATGTTTCCATACACAAAATTTTTGTTTGAAGGAGTTAAGTGAAAGAGAAATAAAGGTATTCATGTACAACTTATGGGGACTACTTATATTCACACTTTGGCCCAGAGTGGGGGTACTCAGTGACCCAAATATTCAACCACTGATTATTATCCATATGATTCTTGACCCTTTTGGTCTGAAAAGACAACCCAGGTGACAAAATATGAAATAATTTTGAAAACATAGGCCAGCATAGGATTCCTGTTAGTGGGCATGAAGGGCAGAATAAAGCAGATCAGAAAAAAAATATGTCTCTGTATTCAGTTCTATATGAATAGCACTGAGGTTGAAAATTGTCCACAGCCCAGGGACACCAATGAAACCCCATTTAGCCAGCAATTTTTCTCCAGACAGCAGAATGAGTATTAGCATTTCCTCAAAGACTTAGCTGCCAGTTTTTCATACCAAGCTTTGATGCAATTGGGATTTAGGCTTTTTTTTTTTTTTAATGAGTCACAGCTATGTACAATAATTCAGTCATGGGGTACAGTATGTGGGCTTCACATAAAATCGGAGATATTTTTATCAACCTAATTGATATAACATTCATGATATTTTCTCATTTACTATGTGTAAACATTTTTGATCCGTGTTTAGAAGTTTCTCCTGACCCTTCAAATATGCACCACAAGTGTGATCTCACCCTTTATCCTCTCTCCCCCCACCTTCTCCCTCCCCTTCCCT